>DWTT01002322.1:0-10220 GCA_018250895.1 Carterocephalus mandan | reverse complement strand
TGCCGTATGGCATTATGTGTGCCCTTTGTAACCTTTATGGTTTTACAAAAATTTAAATAAATAAATAAATAAATAAACCAAACTTAGATCAAGATTAGCTGATCCGTCCGCAAGATCGTACGTCAGTTCAATTCTTAAATCAAGTCTATCTCAATCTTGAGTTTCAGATTAATTTATTTTTCAATACACTTTTTTCAAACAATGGATGCTACCGAGAAGAAGTTTGGCTTTTGAATACGGGCTAAGTAGGGCTTTTGGATGGTGTTTGTGAGTGCTATTTCTGTCAGTGTGTGTCAGTGATAGTTGCATAGATTATAAATGATAATTTTATAAAATTTTCTCAGGCGCTCCCCAGAAATCCGCGACTGGCTGACCATCAAAGCGCCATGGTTCGACGACTTCATAGCGGTCATGTACGAGGAGAACATGACTTACAAGGACTTCGCGGAGAGCTGCATAGAGGACGCGAAGCGGTACGTCCGGCGGCTGACGGCCCCGGAGGAGCCTCAGGCGTGCCTCAAGGAGTGCCCTCCGGCTGCCATTAGAGGTTATTATTATTAAAAAAATGTCCGTTTTCTTGACTGGCTAAACAATATGGCAATTCTTATAAAACCCTGGTCCACGCTGTCGGCCGGGTTCGGCCGGTCACGTGACCATCGCGCCATTATATTAATTTAAAAAATAAATAAGAGTAGGTTATCAGAAATTAGTTAGCATGGAATTATTTCATTTTCTCGACAAGGCTTGATGATTGTTTTTTATAATTGAATACAACCGCGACAGACGACTTAACGTGCCATTCGAAGCACGGTAGTACCATAGAATAAAGAGTCGCTCCGCTCTACATTATACTATGGTAGTACCTCTGTAATTTTGCCCTAATGCTAATTTTCTATTTGGTTTCCTATAGGTTCTACCAAAAACCAGTGGCTCTACCTAAAACAGTACTGAAACAATTTATATGTAAAGTAATATATTTACTGCTTTTCGAAGAATTCTCCATTACATTTTAAACACTTTTTCATCCGGTCGGAAACCGCTATCCAGCGGACATTCAGAAGGCACAGAACCGATCGGAGTGGTGTCGTTTAGGACAGGCCTATGTTCAGCAGTGGAACTCAAACGGCTGATTGGTGGATGGATGGATAGTTCACGAAAATGTGAAGTCTGCTGCATCTGCACCTGGCCCATGAGGAGGTCTGTTACCAGCAATGGGGCATTGAAAGGATTGTGTTGTTTTTGTGGAGTACTTATGAAATAAATTATCATCTATTGTTACAGTTGTTCCCGAGCAACCTAAAGTAGATGCAGATTCAGGATGTAAGAAACCACGTAAGTTAAATTTTAGTTATTTTAGTTTTATGTTTACCAGCATCACTCATCCGCTGCCGCCTATGACAACAGTGACCAAGTTTGAACAATAACACAATTAACAGCGTAAAAAACAACAATAATACACTGCCCGACATATCAACCGATCGAACCCAGGACCTCTATTATTAGTATTAATATTTATTATTTATTATTTATTAGTACTAATATTTATTACGCTACTACTACTTTTTTACTCATCCGCATTGGCGCAGCGTGGTGGACGCTCTTTCTCCCGCAGCAGTGCCTGTGGGAGAGACCCGTGCCCAGCAGTGGGACGTCTATAGGTTGCAGCGAACTACTTTTTTACTTGTTTCACCAATGCGACGTGTTCAGAAGTTACCCTTACCGTTCCAGCCCCCAAAGCGATAGAAGGTGAAACCTGCGAGGTGCTCCCCCCGCCTGTGGTGACCAAGGATATTTGCGAGATCGAGGGCTGCCTGAGGGAGTTCGGTGACAGCGCCATCAAGAGCTACGAGGAGGCGAGGCAGGCTTGCGCTGCGTATAACAAGGTTGCACTTCTATCAAGTCTACAATAGTACCTACATTACGACACGTGTGACGTTGTTTAAAGCGGTGATAGCCCAGTGGCATCGCATCTGGAGGAAAAGTATTTACTTAAGTAGCGAATTTTGCTCTCCAAGAATACATTGCTATATTTTAAAAAAAAGCAATTCTGCATTCAGAGATTTTTGAAAATACTATTGCCACGCTCCGACAAAACATCACACTGTATATTTCTTGTTTATATCAATTAAATTTTTTCTTGTTTCAGTTAGTAGAGCAGACTATGCAGGACTTCTCTTTGGCGAAGGTGAAGGAACTTCACGACAAAATGGCGGAGCGCCTGGACGTGACCAAAGCGGCTTTGGACAGCGCCGTCTACGCCACGGCACAGATGGGTAACTCATCTCATTTGTTTCCAGTGTAGAAATAAATAAATAAATAACTAATAAAGTCATTGTGTTCGGTTGTATCGGTTGTTTTTAACGGTTACATTTATAAAAGAGGCAACCGTATCAGTTCATAAAGGTAGCTAAGCATCTATAGACGTTATAAAAATGAAAATCTAGCAAAACAATACCTAGTAAAAGTCCCGTTCCAGGTCAAACAAAGTTACGTCACAGTTTTAGGACAAGTTGGTCGCAGTTAGTCAAAGTAACTTTGAAATGTTGTTACACCGGTGCATTCCCTAGGAGATCCTAGAGCATCACACTATAAGCGCACTAAAGCTGGGGTTTCGGTGAATAGAAATTTCACATACCCCGACCCAGCGGTCGGGCATCTTTCGATGATTTTCCCCCTTTTCCCTTTTTCCAAGAAAAAAAAGGTTGTTACCCATGAAGATCCTCTAAAAGTTTGTCAATCACTCTTTTCCATTCTATTTATACCGCCTTTCAATTCTGGCCACCAGACGAGCTGACGCGCTACCTCGACTGCGGGGTGGAGGCGTCGCGCGATGCCATCGAGAACACCAAGTGCCTCATGAGCGACTACCATAAGCAGATCAAGGCCGCCTTTATCAAGTACCAGTGGGAGAACGACATGGCTGTCGCGCTGGACAAGCAGTGGCAGAAGGTACTTAAAGGGATATCGCGCTACCGAGACTTTTGAAAACAGGTTTTTAGTTTTACCTTAGATCACCGAAGAAAAATATATGGATACTGAATTGACTTCGTAAGGACACGGTTAATGCGTTAGGTCCAAGCGTGGTTCATGAAAGCGCCGTCCCGTGACGCGGGGTCGTAAGAGTTGTACGAGATCACGCCACATTTTTCTTGTATGAGAAACGATAGGATGAATGTTCAGATAGGCTGGACCAGTTATTATGTCAATGGGATAAAGCATGTTAACGCATATCGTGTCAGAGAGCTATCATTTTTCGCTAGTCTGAGTCGTACATAGAATAATCAGTCGAATTTCCACTACTCGGTGATCACTAGTCCAAGAAAAAGCCGCTTCTATAATTTCTATGCCGAACGAGGCTGGCTATCAGATACATGTAATGTCACGTCAATAGCGGCAGAACAAAATCGGATTTAAATATTAATGAAGTACTTTTAATCTAAGGAAGTACTGCATCCCGTGATCGAAGGATTTTAATAGAAAAAATTATTCTGTCGCTGAGCACTGCCCATCGGCCTTAGTGTGCGATAGAAAGAACTGCAGCTCGAATTGATTTTACCTACGTATAATTAAGGAAATCGTTCTCCGTAGTCCTATGTTTCCGCCTCGGATATATAGAAAAGAGTCTAAGCTATGCCCGAACGTTTTTCCTTTTGAGTGTTTGTATCGTAATAACCTGTTTGTTGGATGTCTGAAAATATCAATAAAATTGGTCGATTTTGGTGACTTCAAAAGATTTCTTCTCATCTATTTAGTCCGTGTACAACACATATCGTATGGTAGTTTTATTTTTGCTGTACCTATTATCCCAGGAAGAAACAGGGAACTATGTTTGAATGGAAAAATGCCGCTAATATCCTCTTAAAAATTCTTGACGAGTTACACTAGATATGCCAAGAGTGATGGCGACGCGTCCGAGGCTACATTGGTGTAGCAACGGTGACGCCAATACGTGGCGTTGGAGGGCACCAATGCGGCACTAGGGATTTTACTATCTGGAAATTCTACGAAATGTAGCCAAAGGTTTATGTATCGAAAGTACTGTCAGATCTTCTAAAAATTGTATGTATCGTCTCCAGGTGGAATCAATGGTGGAGAAGTACACCGAAGAGAACCAGACTATGTTTTCGGCTCTGAAGTACGAACAGAAGAAGCTGCAGCTCAACGGAGACGCGGATTTGTTGTTGCACCATACTTACAGATATGTGAGTTTTGAATCGCATTGTGGTAAATAATATAGGAATAGGAATCGTATTGTAGGACTAGCTAGCTTTGGATTTAGACATTACGGCAGGTTCGTTTATAATTGCTATCTGACAGATAGATAGAAGGGGAATCTCTTCATGGACATTGGACATTACTGGACAAACTCTATCCAATGAGTGACCCGTTGGCGTAATCGGTAATGACTCTACCTTCTACGCCGGTACGGGTGACACGTTGCGGGTGGGGACAACACACACAGGAAACAACACAATAGTTCATACCATAGAACATCCACACTGAGTACTAATATTACTGTCAATGCATAAATATTTACCCCGGCCGGGATTCGAATCCAGGACCGCGGTTCAACAGTCAGGGCACTCACCACCGCGCCACGGAATCGTCTCTAATAGTAAAGGTACTTACTTGTAGCTGTTAACCTTTACAGCTACAAAGTCACTATCACACCGTTCGCTCGCATACTGTCAATATAGTTAGTGTGGTTAACTGATTGGTATCTTTATTTATACCAGCTGCTGAAACTGAGAGCGGAGCTTGAAGATACGGTGGCCGCGATGACTCTGAGAGTAGACCGTGGACTTGCAAGTAAGTTCATCATCATCACGGGAACTGGTCACCTCTCAATGAGAGGAGTTAGAATAGGACAAGAGCGGATTGGTGGCTTAATAAAATTACAGCGTTAAGGCATGTCTAAGACTTTGAGACGGCCTAAAAACTTCCGACAATTGAGTTGCCCACTATTCCTTCCGCCAATCCGCACTGGAGCAGCGTGGTAGGTTACACCTTCTCAGTTGTGAAATAAGATCATGCATCCCAACCCGCTCACCCCGCTCGAAGAGAGTCGTATTATAGAATAACCTAGTTATACCATAATTGTGGGTGCCGCTGGGATTTGAACCCGGACCACCTCGAGAGGTCGAGTTTGATAGCCACTGTCCTATTATCACCAATGTCAATAGTATAATTGCACTAACTCTTTATTTATTCATTCAACAGCTCTGCCTCAGAGCGAGAAAGAGAGGAAAACCAGGGACTGCATTATCGACTCTGCTATTAAGCGGAGGAAAGCGGAAATGGACAAAGAATTTAAGAGCAGGGTGAGTTTTAAATTCTTCTCTTCGGTGCGACCCATAGACATCCCACTACTGGGCAGGGGTCTCCCCCACAGACACTGCCGCGGAAGGTATAGAGCATACTCCACGACGCTGCTCCAATTCGGATTGGTCGAGGGGTTAGTGGCCAACCCAATGTTGAATATTCTCAAGCCACTCGATGGTCTTCGATAAGACTTAACGACTGTTTCCAGCATTGAAAACAACCGGGACAGACGGCTTTACGTGCCCTCCGAAGGCCGGTAGAGTCCATGAAATTTTGCCACTAACGGTCACCCATCCACAAACCGACCGCGCAGGTCGTTGCTTAACTCTTTCGATCACATTGAATCGACGCGAGCCATTGGGGCCACAGATCTTTTATCTGTTCTGTGATTGGGGCTATGGACGCTACAGAGAGATACTCGTATGTTAGATCTATTACTAATAGGACCGTTTGAACTAATTACCTTTTACAGGCTTGCTACCATTTAATCATGTTGCGTGTGGCAACATTGATAGGTACTTATATTAAAAAGCGCTCATAGCCATATGCGTCTATCGTATCATACGTGATCAGCAATGCAAATGGGCAACTGTTTGTAGGGAAATTTCACGAGCGCTTCCGTACTTTGAAGGGCACGGTAGGCCGTCGCTTCCGGATGTTTTCAGTTATAAAACAATCGCTTAGCCTTGTCGATGACCTTCGGGTGGTTAGAGAACAACTGAAATTCTCAATTTTCCAGTTACGAATTCCATAATTTAAGATAATTCCACAGTTTACCAATATGACCAATTACATATATTGTTCGAATGTTATTTTAAGCACAGATCTTTGCACTAGCCCAGTGATGGGTTTTGATTTTAATCATGTGATAATGATAAAACATTACAGTATGACGAGCTGCGCGCGAGCAACGACCGTACGATGAAGGAGGCGCTGCAGCGGCAGTGCGAGCGCCACCAGGAGGTGCTCAAGCTGCGGCTCAAGCAGAAGGAGGATGGTGTAAGTCGCGAATACATTACAATGCGACGAGTATAGAGGAAAGGACAAAGGAGTACAAAGGGGTGCTCATACAATCGTGCGTAACCTCGAAAAACACTCAAGTCGTGTGAAGAAGTGAATTACTTAGTAATGTGGTCCGTGCCTAAAGTTACGATATTAATCCAGATGATGGCAAACTTCAACACGATGGTGTCAGAGAAAGTGTCGGCCGAGAAGAAAGTGTTCGCGCGACAGCTCACCGACATGGCACTCAAACTGAAAGTCGTCGAGGACAAGCTGAACGGTAATTAATTCAACGTCCCCCTTACAACGTTACTTGCAATACTTAAATTCATCTTTGACTGCCAAAAGAAATGGTCATGGATATAAATGCACTGTAATCTGCATTCTACACTATACTACTTTAAAACCGTCAGTACGCGAAGTATTCTTTTGCATTTGACGATGCATTTGCAGCACTGATAGGTATCTGGCTACAAGCCACGTCCCACTGTTGGGCACGGGTCACCACAACCACAGCGCATTGCTCCAATGTGGATTGGAGGAGGTTTTAGTGGCCGCCCGAAGGTCTTCCACAAGGCTTAACGATTGTTTTTATCATATATTTTTTAATACACGGACTACATTACTTTGGTCCATACTCTATCCTTATACGAAATAGAAATGTATGATTCACGTGTTGAATATGTGAATGCATTTCACAATATGCGGTCAATGATTTTTGACGCAACGGTTCAGTAGGTCGGTAGGTACCTCCGCGGTTACGCATGGTAGACAGGAACTAAGTGTACAACCAGGTGTAATTGATTTTTATTGTTGTCTAATTGTAACTATTTAGGACTAAGTGTACCTGTAAGTGTACCAACGATTCTGACTTCCGAGATTCCTACTACAGTTTGTCTTAACAAAACGAAATCTGAAGATATTGCACCAAATTGAGTAAATCAACAAAGAGTTGAATAATTAATTATGCAGTAATTACGTTGACCGAGACATACCCAGTGAAGCTTGTCAATGGAACCAGTTCGCGTTTCAAGGTGATCGGCTGCGTGCCATCCATACGTTGAAATATCCGGTGGCGTACTAAGAAATGGACATTTTTATTTCACTATAATCAATCAATTGAGTGATTTCTGGTGAGAAATGCAACGGGTAAAAAAATTCTAAGTATTACGCAGCAGCGTCTTGTTAGTAACTTGAAAAGATGCCTAGAAGGATGGGTTATGTGAGACTCAGTTGTCCTGTAGAACGTAACGGTGCATTTCCACTGGTGCGGGGCTGTGCGTAGCAATCTTTTCATACGATTTTTGAAATATTTGACGTTTAAAACAGCGCGAATGTTTTTAAACTACGCTGCGCTCCGCGTCTTTGGAAAGTCGCCCTTATTCAGCTTCAGAACGTTACCTGTGTGTAGAATGTACAATATAATTCGCTACAACCCACAGACGTCCCACTACTGGGCACGGGTCTCCCCCACAGACACAGCTGCGGGAGGTGTAGAGCTTACTTCACCACGCTGCTCCAATTAGTTAGTGGGCAACCCAGTGTCGAATGTTCTTAAGCCACCCAAAGGTCTTCGACAAGGCTTAACGACTGTTTCCAACATTGAAAACAACCGGGACCGACGGCTTTACGTGCCCTCCGAAGCACGGTAGTATCCATGAAATTTTGCCACTAGCGGTCATCCATCCACAAACCGACCGGGCCGGGAAAAAATTCATTGAAAATTGTACTCAGCTACTCGGTACCTCGATTTGTTCCACAGTCCGGCTGAAGGCAGAGAGGGAGTCCCGGCGCTCGCAGGAGCTGTGGACAGCCGGCGCGTCGCTGCTGGCCGCCATCAAGCGCGGCGAGCCCTACGTCAACGTGGAGAAGGAGCTGAAGGCCATCGAGAAGGCCTCCGGTGTGTAACTTTAAACTTTAAATTTAATAAATATAATAAAGTAGGCGCGAGCCTGTAATATGGGTGTCAGAGACTGATATACATACATAGATATTTTTAAATACATACATAAATAGATAATATTAACATCCAGACACAGAACAAATATAAGTGTGCGTCACACGAATATTTGTCCTGAGTGGGATTCGAACCCACGATAACTGGCGCAACAGACAGGGTCACTACCGATTGCGCCAACGGGCCCGGCAAATTGGGGGCTTAGTGCGAGTTATTGTATATCTAGTGGCTTATAATAATATGTTGTACAAGTAGATGTAGATGACACCAGATGGCGCTGTTTAAGCGAGCCATTGGGCTATTGACGCTACATTATCCGATCAGACCCTCGAGTTCTGATATCTGTCAGATAACTGGTAGCCATTGCACTCCATTGCCTTACTTCGTTAACATTGTAGAAACAATCCCACAGACTTCGATGTTCACCTAACGAATCGAATCGAAAAAAGGAGGAGGTTCTATGTTCGACTACTCGTATTTTTTATTATTATTTATTTTCCTATCTTACAAGTTACAATGTACCGATTGCGTCAATGGATGTATTGAGAGCAATAAAAACACGTGAACGTAAACTTTAATATTTTAGGTGATGGTGATAAGTTGGTGGAGACAGTGCTGAAAGCGATCCCAGAAACTGTGCGAACACAAGGAGTGGTGCCTGAAAGTGTGCTTAAGGAGAAATATCATGAAGTAAGGGTCATGTCTACTGATTTAAGGTTTTTTTACACAATATCTAATTATATCTAATCAACAGCCTAAAATATAAATTTTATGCTTCAGTTCTGAAAATGACAATACTTTCATACAACCTTTCATCCCCCTTATTTGACTTATTTTTTAATAGATGGAGAAAGTTGCTCTAAAGGTGGCGCTAGTGGAACAAGATGGCGCCCCACTGCCTGTCTACATGCTGTCTTGGCTGCAATCCAAATTCCTCTTCATGAAGGTAAAATAAAGACCAATTTTGCTTGATTAATAATTTTTCATTGTGCTGTTTCCTGTTACGTTTCATTCTAATAACTGCCTCGTTGATCTAGCTAGTGCATGGGCGCAAGTGCGCCTTCTTAGCTAGAGGTCCTGAGTTCGCTGCCCGGGTCGGGCAATAACTAACGGGTTTTTCTAACTTTAAATGCCCGGTAACAGCTCAGAGTCTAGTTATATGTTCGGTGTGGTATGGCATAGGCTCAACATCTAACATAGATTATTTTACCTACTTACTGTGTTTATAGGACAGTCAACAAAAGTTGACACCTTCCAACCGTGTAGGAACAGGGTGCTCACACTAGCAAAATTTTAATTTTACAGAATGTTTACAAATCTAATCCATCCATACATTCTAATGAAACATAACCCTATCCCTACACTTTGGAGTATGCGTTAAGAGCGACGTCACCCTTATCGTTTGTCATCTTTGTATCGTTGTTTATCACATACGCCACACAACGGTAATGTTCGAATGTTTTCTATGCCACACGTTCTAACTAGCTAGATACATGCAGGCAGATCGGTGCATTTATATTATAAATTTTCAGGTGAATTTATGTTTCAGTTGTCGACTATTCCCCAAATAGAAATCGACAAGCCACGCACGGATCCTCCGCCGTACAAAGATCTTGATACATTCGACTTACTACAAAGGGCCCGGTAAGTTATTTCAATTCGTCATTTTATACGAAACGTTTAGTTAGGGTTTATAATGAAAAGCTTTACAGATTAAAGGCAGCTTACAGAGAAGTGGTCTAATTTCGCGGTTTTGTTCGTTTGCCTTTAGGCTTAGGTAAGCTTGCTTAACAAAGGGGTGCTATAACACTGACTGCTAATGAGAATAGACAATGAGTGAACGTCGGGCTAGTATGGGACTAACTTGGCTTCAGAATTAGCACACTGAATCATCAATGAAATCATTAAAAGTAGTTTTTATTAGGGTACAAAAATCTTC
>DWTT01002321.1:0-10225 GCA_018250895.1 Carterocephalus mandan | reverse complement strand
TTACAGGAACTAGGTACTTACTTTATGTTAAGAGTATATGAACGAAGTAGCTGATCACAATGGGTGACAGTAAACAACAGATGATTTGTTTGTGGGTGTCAATTGTGTAAAATTTGTTCTTTTATGCAAGTGAAAGAACCAAAGAAATTTTAGTACCGAAATCCAATATTTTTTAATGATTCACATGAAGGCCAACATAATTTCAAGTGACATATTTTCTATGAATGAAATTTGATTTTATCGAATGGATGCAAAGAAATAGCATACTAAATGCATCAATTTAGTAAGTATTCCAATATCATTTCAAAAAAAAACTTATGAACTTACAACAATTGACCACCACGGTTCTGGACAATTACTGACTTATTGTATTTGAGCTTTGAAGCTTTGAAGATGAGTGCGCTATATTATTCGTATGTACGTAATGTATTGTGCGCACCAAGTTTCGTTAATACCACTATAACATTGACTGTAACGTAAAGAAGTTTACAGAATTAAAGTTAGTGGCTTATGACTTAAAAAAAACCATACTACGACAGCAAGAATATTTTTTTCCAGAAATAAGTGCAATATCAGTGACACTAGCCAATGAACATATTTTATTTCTATATATTTACGAAAGTAACCAGCATGCAACCACCCACACATCCATTGCCACCCTTTTCATCTGTGACAAACTTTGAACATAAGAAATTGATTTGAAAATCTAGTCCCCTTTATTACTGGACGTCGTGGATAAATATCGTCATAAATCATTATGGTGCGTTTCAAACTGCGTGAGTACGTGTTAAACTTATCTGTGCGTCTGTGGAAACATACCAAAGGCTATTTTAGCTAATTCACAAAGAGATAGTGTGTAAGTGCACCCAACGCCACGGTTATGGCAAACCCACATTTGATTTTGAAAACAAACATTTATAATATATATTCGCAACGCAGACAAGATTTTTTTTGGTCAGCGCCAGCGCAACGACACGAATTCTTGCGTAAACAGACTTTTATTTATAGAGTTGGTAGGCAGACCCAGATGTGGTATAATGTACTGTTATATATAAAATGTTTATGCCATACCGAGGTTACTTTACATTAGGATGGTTACTTCATAAGCCATTTTGAAGTTTGTATGTAAAAAGAAGTCAGCGAAAGAAATTTAAAAATATGATTATTTTTCATTTTTTATATCTTGTTTAGGCAAGGCACGGAACATCACTACGAATTTTAATAAATTCTTAGTTATGTATGTAACATCAACAAATATAAATATAATGTAACATATACAAATAATATGGACACTGAGATGTAGAAGCATTAAAGATATAAGATAAATAACGAGCTTGCAGCACCATCCATAGAGTTAATAAGAGCCCTGGTTGGTCACATAGAAAGTGGGGACTTGGGCAGCGACTGTTAGTTGCAGTTAGTCGTGATAGTTGATGTTAGTAATTGTTACAAGCAATTTCTTTGTACTACAGTGAGATAATTGATTACCGCATATGTCTCGAAATAATTTAAACTATCCTTTTATTTATTTACGCCCTGTAGTAGGTACTCTTCAGCACATTGTATAAATTAAATGAAATAAAAGGTATTTTAGTTGCAAAATCAACACCAGGCTGAAGACTGGTAACTTGACTAGCAATGTTAAAGAGAATCCACTGAAAACGTGCTTTCTTAGTGCATACAAAAATGTATAACCATTAACTTTACAATATTTTGTCAATGTACTCAACAATTACACTAGTTGCCAGTATCGATTGTTAACTACAAAGAAAACATTATAATATACGATCCAAGTTTATATTATATGCTTTGTTTTAAATTAACAAACATTAAAAACACTAACATAAAAAAGACTTATTGGCACTTAGAAATATTAAATAAGGCAATTCAATTTAATGTCATATTACTACTAGGCATAAACGCATAGACTGAGACCATAGTAACAAAAAAGTGAAAATGTATTATAATGTAGTACTTAACTACATCTAGAAACTGCAGTCTTAAATACCTCGTACGTTCTTAATATACTTAATTTTTCTTCTACAACAAAATATAATAACAACACTATTATGCGTAGACTATAAAATTTAGTAAACAAATAGCTACAATGTTTGAAATCGTTTGAGCATAGGAGTCCTACTAACTACTTGTAGCATGGCCAGTAAATTAACCAATTATAAAATAAATATTAAGATCCTTATCAATGTAGTTAGGTAGAATTGTAGGTTTTTTTTTTCGTGAGCTAAAACTTGTTAATTCACTACTATTTTTGAAGGCATAAGCTCTTAAATCCATGTTGCAAGGCGCAAATGCTCTGAATAACCTTGCCTTAACTAGATAATATCATTAAAATGTCTATAAAACGCCGTCAAATATATCATTATCATTGTATGAAGACAATGGATCAATAGCTCATCCCTACCAAAATTTAATGTATTTGATATAAGAATATACAATATATATAATATTATAGATTTTATACAGGTATCTAATAATTCTATCTACAACTACTTATGCTAATTAAATGGATCATAGAAAGAATAATCTCTTATAAACCCAGAATCATTAAATCATGTATAAAATGTTTCTGAATTTATAAAAGGTACGGTAAGGCCAATGTTCGGTGTTCCGGTCGTATATATTTTAGAACTGAAATTACGTTAAGCATTTCATTATTACATATTCTTTAACGTGTTTTATTTTAATTCTATATTATTTTTAATTAAAAATTACAAAGAAAAGGTCGATTAGGTGGATTGAAGACTTTAAGAAGACTTCAGGAAGTAGAATTGCTATTAGAAGCCAATGTCTGACTGATATATGAATTGCTACTACTCAGAATAGATAGCTAGACACAAAGCTACATACTGAGTGCAATAAGCTATTTTGAACACATCAGAAGTCGCGGGCAACGGGCTAGTAACTTATAATTCTGCATAGATTAACAAGAATTTACTTCAAAGTGACTAGAAATTAATGCCATTTGTTGCAGTCAAATAGTACTAAAATTACTTATACCACGAAAAGCCTAAGCGACGACGACGAAAAGTTGAATTTTGGACATAATTTATCTGAGCATTATTTTCTTCCTATATAGCATTTTTATCATTCACTACATAATACATAACATGCATTGAAAGAAATGCGATAAATCTTTGCAACCTATATATTATTATTTTACTAGTTAACGTCCGCAGCTTCGTTTGCATGGAACATAACAAAAGTGTCGTTTATAGTTATTATCCTCTTCAAGAAAATAACTGGAAAAGCTCCACCCGTTGAAGTTCAAAAAGAAGAGGTATTAACGGGATAAAAAGTTCCATTTTTATCCCAACCCATATAATTTTCTGCATTACACTTTCAGTGAGACACAAACATCAAAACATTTTCACAAAATATCAGAGAGAAATAAGAAAATCCAATAATACACTTCTTACATGTTATGTTATGATTAAATTAAATTAAAAACGAAACGATCATGAAGACATCAACCAGTCCCATTTTCTACCAAAACCCTAACCAATAAACCTCAAACTTAAATAACTTTATAAAAAAAAAAACAAATGACAAAAAAAAAACATCCTCAAAACGACCTCAATTTTTTATTTACTTGCCTACTGTATTTTCAAAAAGTAATATTCAAATTTCCTTGTCGTCCTCTACATGCGTTGCGCAGCATATCTTTTTTTTTAACTTTGCATTGGCGTAGTCACGACTCACTCAATTACTTTTTGTAGAAAAATGATCACTGAATGAAAAAATGCCTGTGTGTGAGTACTATGGTGGCCTACATAAAAGGTATCGCGGCCATTTATTTAGATGGATCTATATTTTTGTAGAACATTGTAATAACCTATGACAAAGCAGTAAGACGGCGTACGCGGTCTAAAGATTTTAGGGCACTTGCTCCGACTTGATTAACAAATATTATTATTATCAATATTTAAGGCAAGCTGAAAAGTGAAGCCCAACTCAACATATCCTATACTACTCCTAATGAATGTGGCTATCAAGTACAAAAATAACTTTTGAGATACTGAAACTGGTAGTTCCAGAGATAAGCGCGTTTAAACAAACGAACAAAATATCTCTCCTGCTTTGTATGAGTATAGATTTTCTATACATATACTTTGGCCGAGGTTTACACATTCATCTAACAAGTGAACTATTTATATATGTATTATAAAATAATTATTTCCCTTGCCTACATTCGTTAAACGCTTTGATTTCAATATTACAATAGTTTTACTTGTAATAATATCAATGTATGATTAAATTATTTTACAAGTATTCTATTTAGAACCTTCCAATAAAATATAATCATAAACAGTTTACAATATCTGTTAAATTCAAATTGTCCTATAGAAATAAAATGCATTCTTTTGGATTATTTCCAAATGGCCAATTTGCTATTGTAACACTGAAAATTTAGGCAGATTTAGTTTTCAAGCTACGTTGGAAGCAGTGACTAAATACGCTAAATACATACTTCATGCCAACAGATCGCATTTGAACTAACTCGACCACTTTTATAAGTAGTACCTAAATTGTATGATCAGCAATAACATTTTACCAATGCATAATATAGTAAGAGTAGATTTACCTAATAAATGTTTTGAACCTACACTTCATTTTGTCGCACGTTTTACCAACAACCCATTTTATTATAATTATTTTATACAGATATTTAATATTCATTTAGGTCTCCCGTCTTAGGTTAACATTCCCTTCTTAAATATGAAAGACAGTAGCTTCAAAACATGAAGCTATATGAACTATATATACACTGTTTATCAGTCCTTTTAAACGGTGGCGCCATTCCATAGTGACAGTATTAACATAATTAAATATATTCTATTTATCTATACTTATAAATAACATACCTTGTTACAATAAAATATGGCCATACAAATCTGAATAAATATATTTTTTCGCATTTCAAATGCAACAGGACCATGTTTGTTGGACGATTCCAAATCACACATAAACCTCCTGCTTCATAGTCTGAAACCAAATGATATTTATCATGTCATGAGATTCAAGATGTTATCATCCGATCAATAGTGTTAATAAGCCGCTTCGGTCTCAGTCGGCTGTTGGACGTGTTACCGCTAGTGGCAACAATTCTCAAGCGCTTATCGCTGCGACCCATAGACGTCCCACTGCTGGGCACGGGTCTCAACCACAGACGCAGCTAGCGGGAGGACTAGAGCATACTCCAATGCGGATTGGTGGAGGGGCTAGTGGCCAACCCAGTGTCCAATGTTCTCAAGCCATCCGGAGGTCTTCTACAAGGCTTAACGATTGTTTCCACCATTGAAAACAACCGGAACCGATGTCCGGTTCTTTACGTGCCCTCCGAAGCACAGTAGCGTCCATCCAATTTTGCCACTAGCGGTCACCCATCCATAAACCGACCGCGCCCGTAGTTGCTTAAGCTTCGTTGAATAATAGAAAACGCGTGTCCTGCAAATGGGCTACAAGCATGCATTTAAACAATGTTATACTTACAGAAACACCTCATTGCTTGCATTCTTCCTCTCCCACCTTTCAGAATTCCGAACCGTTCTCAGAGTTGCTGAACATGGAAGCGACCATGTTATCGAACTCGGGCACCGCCTCTTCGTACCTATACGAATACATAACACATTACAATACATATTATTATATACATAACATTACATACACACATTTACAACATGTCTGCATTGGACTACATATTATTATTGAGATGTTAGAGAAAGTAAATAATAGGGTAAAAACGCTCCTAAAAGTGCCTCGCTATGCTTCTTCAATAAATAATTATAAATAAATAATATCATGGACGTTCTCACACACGGCCATCTGATCTGCTACCTGTACTATTGGTGTCAATGACTGATATACATACATATATATTTTTAAATACATAAATAGATAATATTAACATTCATACACAGCAACAAACAAGTGTTCGCACATTTGTCGTGGGTGAGATTCGAACCCACGACCCCTGAAACGGGCCCGTCAATGTAAGGTATATATAATACTCGTTCTAATAAATACAATCGGCGACCACTTGGGTCGCCGATTGTATTGTTACGGGATTGTCCTGTCTATAATAATTATTTCAAAGCTAATATTCATTTCCAATGGACTGTATCGTGAACTTGTGGTTATGGATGCATTATCCTTATACCTACTATGAGGAATAAATGATTCTTCAGATGTTTTATTTTAAGTCTGCAGTATTATGTGGTTTATTTAAGGGTGTTTCGTTAGATGATACATTTAACACGCCGCTTCTGTTGGTTATATCGTCAAAAGAAAAGGGCACTCCGATTTTGCGAAAATGTACCTTCAAAATTATCTTGGTTCTACGACACAAGTGCGCGCGTGTCCATATATATAATGACTACATCTATATATCTACATCATATGTTTTGTGCAGTCTTAAAGTTAAACAACGATATTACAAGTAATTTTAGTATGTATTACATTTATATATTTATATTACATTACTACGGTGATACTTACGTGTGTTTAAAAATGGGGTAATTAGAATAAACCGGATATTGGTCGACGCAGTGTCTACTGTTCTCGAGCTCGGTCTTCGGCTTCGGCTTAAATATATTTTTACAATTTAAAACACCCGTTACCGATGCGACTGGGTTACCCATCCACATACCGACCGAGCCAGTGTTTGCATAATTCGGTCAATCAGGATCGATCTCAATATCTCTATATCTACAACCCATAGACGTCCCACTGTTGGACACGGGTCTTCTCCACAGACACAGCTGCGTCTAGAGGTCTAGAGCATACTCTACCACGCTGCTTCAATGTGGAGGGGTTAGTGGCAAACCCAGTTTCGAATATTTTTAATCCACAGAGGGTCTTCGACAAGGCTTAGCGAATCGTTGAAAACAACCGGGACCGACGGCCTAACGTGCCCTCCGAAGCCCAGCGTCAGGAAATTTTGCCACTAGCGGTCACCCATCCACCGACCGCGCCCGTCGTCGCATAACTCTGTCGATCACATTGAATCGACAGAGATAAGCATAGGACAGTATGCTTCAGTAATATAATTACATCTTTAGCTGCTGCGACAGCGTGTCCGAGTCGACGGAGCGTGAGGGCTGGAACACCTCGGTCCATTCTTCGCTGGCGGAGCGGGCTTGCAAACACTCCTGGTAGAAATTCGCCAGCTCCGTTATAGGGCTGCCATCCGCAAACGGAAACTCCTGGAATCATCAAGTGATGATTTTCAATACAGGAGATGATATTATTAAGTTTAAATACGGCAAACAGGAGCTATACAAATTGTAAACAAACTTGGACGTAGTCATCAGCATCATAGTTCGACTACGAAATCGACAATCTAATAGCTATCTCTCTCTATCTTGTATATTATACATCCTTGTACTTATGCGTATTATTTGGAGTCGCTAGACGAGCTTTGAGATGAAATACACGAACGTGAAGTGAAGTGGTGAAAATTCTTGACAGCAAGTTGACAGTAAGAAAGTACATCTTATGCATAAAGGTTGTCACCGTCGTAATGTATGTTGTAAGCCTCTTCGACGTTGAAAGTGAGAGTTAAGATTCATACTCTCTCGCTGGCTGAATACGAACTGGCACACCTATCATGCCATCGAGTATTATAATATACTAATACTACTCTATACTATGCTAACTAATACCACCTTAATAATAAACTAAAAATTTAACTGTTCACTAAGTTAAACTACATTTTATAAGACGCCGCCGCGCCGTTGAGATTTCATCACTAGGATGTTTACCGAAGTTTACCATTACATGTGACAGCAATTGGCACGTCCCGCTGGGATTTGAACGCGGTCCCTCACGAGAGACGGGCCGAATATCTACTACCATGCTGTCACCACTGATTCACCTCTCGGCTATTGGGTTAAGGGGATTACGTAAAGCAAATAATAACGTTGGGTCATCACACACATAGAAAACAATACAAATTAACTAACATCTGTCACCAGAGTGCAATAATTCACCAGGATAATAAATATCTTCCTCGGCCGGGATTCGAACCCGGGACTCGCGGTTTTGCAATCAGGGTAAATCAAGAACTTCCATCCTCCTTAATTACTAGCGGTCACTTGACCGGATGGAGGAGAAAGCTTAGCAGCTGAGCGCATTGTCATTTTATACCGTTTGCTTACAATTCCTATAGATAATATCGCACTAATATTGTGCGCTTCGTTGTTTTATTATTGACCAAAAAAGGTAGAAGTATTAAGCTAAACTCGCAAGATAAATAATTCCAATAATTACTTTATAGGAATTTTCGCGCTATAAGCCAAATGAGCGCAATAACCACCATAAAACGATGTATATCTATTTATGTAATCTAATTAATTATAAAAATTAATATAATATTGAATCTCCGGTAACTTGGTCCACCTCCGTCATTATACGGTGACGGCGAATATTTCAAAGTTTTAAACCGCTTCAGCAGTATGTATTTCTCTTTTAATAAAATCACAATCAAATGTGACAGGCGCGTTTTAATTCAGCCATAAATCGCACTGCACAACAAACTACCTATGTAATATTACTATTTTTAGTACAAAAATGCATATGCGCAGCTAGAAAATGTATAAATACATCAAATTCAAACATCATCATCAAAATTTTTTCATGTCACATCGAAAAGTCGAGTGTTTGTGCCTGGCATTTATTTGTCTGTGAAACAAAATCTAAAAGATATTTTGCTTGGTGATACATTTTTGTCACATGCAATTTTTCGCTATGGCTGTATTTGTGCAACGTTAAATAACAGAGCGTATTTGTAGCAGATTAAACATTCTTGCAAAATGTGCTTGCAACGCTTTTTTCGCTTTCAAACTCAGCAATTTAGCAATCAGCAGCGCTTAAAAATAATTCTTTTAACGTGTTTCCGAACAAACATTACGTGTACAACTACTGAATGGGCAGCAGAGGATATTGGGTGGTGCTGCGTGCTATCTAGTAACTTCTCCCATAAGAAATACTAATATAAAATTGATTGTACCAAATTACAGTATTTCTATGAGTAGAATAATAATAAAGTACAAGATTTATATTAGCTTATTGCTAATAGAAACAATATCGGCAATATTATCATTAACCGAAAGTTGGTTCCAAAGAAGAAGTTCCAGTTAGTTCCAAGAAATTCCAAACATTGCGAATGAAAGGGCTGAAAAAAAAAGAAATTGCACGTGAAGAGCGCCGCGTTAGGATGGCTCGACTTCGTGCTTATCAATCACAAGAGCAAAGCGAGGCAGCTCGTGACACGGCCCGGTTGGCAATGCGAAATCGTCGAGCAAACCTCAGAGATCAACAACTAGATAATTTTAGAAGAACAAGAAATTTATCACGAGAAACGTCAGGATGTGCTGCCTTAGTGGGAAAGAGAAATTTCCATTATTGACTTCGCAACCTGAGCCATTACATTCATTGCTTCGTGGGTAAACACCTGAATCACGACATTTTCTAGCAAACATTCTAAAATACAATAGTTGTTTAAAAAATTCCTCATTTGGGACAGACATTATCGAAGACAGAGGATTTAATTCGACATTCAACGTATTCACTTATGTATTTAATTTTTGTACTTACACAATAAAGTAGAAATATAATAATTATAAAAAAAGTGTTTATAAATCAGTAATACTGACTTTGCTTTTGATTTTGTAGACAGTCACCATGGAGTTAGATCATTGCAATCAATTACATGCATGAAATTTCATCATTGCAACGCCCAGCATAATTTTTTACAAATACACATCATTCACGGAAGAACAACTTGATAAACTTCAAGAGATCAATGCAATGAAAAGAGCAATTGTTCAAGATCTGCAACAACTACTTGATGAACATCATGCGTTGGTCAGGCTGTTCAAGAGTGCTTTGGAGTGCATGACAAATGAGGACTACAAAGTCGTGATCAGAGCGGATAAACGACCATCTGGAAAACGAAAACGCAACCCATGCACCAAAATAAATGGCCAATAAAGAATCATTAAATTATGTAATTGATGTTTTTTTATTTATATTTACTATCATATTAAAAATATTAAGGCCTCTAAGGCGGAACAATGTTCGCCAGGTAAGGTAAGCTACACTTATTTAAAAAATTACAAAAAGATTGTCAACAATAACCGATAATGTAGCGTTTATTATTATTATTTATAATTTACAGGAAAACGGAATCCTCCTAATATACGCC
>DWTT01002320.1:0-10225 GCA_018250895.1 Carterocephalus mandan | reverse complement strand
AGCTTTTAAAATTATCCAATCGTTGTTTCTAGAACAATCAGACCAAGCCCCGCCCCTCCAGCAATGCGTACGCATGTGGGAGACGCTGATTGGCCCGTTGTCTGCTGTGTTGCAGTCGCAGGAAAACGCTCTCGCAAAAGCGGTCGTGTGCGACTGCATCGCGAACATCGGAGAGAGAACTTTTAAAGAATTGCCGGTATTATATTATTAATTTATATAAATTTTTCGACATTATGCTTTATAAAATATGTAACTCAATTTTCACTATTCATGAGTGTGTTCTACGTAATAATAGGTATTGGATTGTGTATTCCCTCCTTTACCTACCTAGTGTTTGTTCTGTTCTCTGAGCTACTAGTATAGTTAGACCAGTAGAATATATTTATTTTAATTTAATTATGAATTCCATGTGCTTATCATCTGAACGGACGTTAATCAAATTGCAGACTTATTGAAGACTGACGTCTGATTCAAGTGTTGCTCTGTTAATCTCGAAAACAGCGCTATCATGGCTCACCTCCATTATATTCTCGTTGTACCTATAATAAGTATTGTATTGTGACAGAGTCGGCAGCAAATGTTCTGCTGTGCGTTGCTGGTGGGTTCGTGCAGCGACGAGGAGGCGGCGGTACGCGCCGCGGCCGTCCGTGCCCTCGCCATGGCCGTCATGTACCGTACATTGAGAGAGGTGAGTTTGACTACCATTCAAAATCGCCCTATGGATATAGGTTCAACCCACAACGCTTATACAAACTGTTACTAGATCGAGCTGAACTATAAAACCGCACTCAGACCCCGCTGTTAGGTCTAGGCTTGCGGGTGGCAGACACAGAAAACTGCACAATAAAATGTCATTATTTAATTCGCGAAATAAATATCTGCCTTGGCCGGGATTCGAAGCCGTGGTTTGGCAGTCAGGGTCACTTACCACCGCGTCACAGATCTGTCAATATAGTATGGTCATATGGTTCTATAGTGTGGCTGGTTATATCAGACGCCTATAATGTTAAAGGTAAATGCACCTTCCACGATGTTGCCAACTCAATGTGTAATAGATGTTGACGGCCTTCCGATTGCCATTTATGACTTTGCTTCGATTATATCGCTTATATCGCTCCATAAACTATCAGTCTCATTTATCGATAACATTTTCTGGAAACAGGGCAGCACTAAAAATCAGCACGGTTGTTTCATTGGAATCACGGCAAAAGGTGATTGCTGTCCTATTCCCTGTCCCTTATTTTAATAAGTACTGTGTATTAAGTAAGAATGTTTCATTACTGTACCGATTAATCACAAAATGAAATAAAAATAATTTTATTCTATTCATTAAAAATTTGTAAAAATTTATAGGACACCTGTTTTGTCAGTGACTGCGGCGAGAACATACTGCGAGCGCTGGCGGAACCGAGTCTGGCGATACGGACGAAGGCGGCCTGGGCGCTGGGGAATCTTAGCGATGCGCTCGTTTTGAATATGTGAGTGTTCCATTTTAGATTTTTCCCAACGGATTATTATCACATGTGTGGCCTTGGCCGAGTTGCAAGGTGGTGGTAGAGTTTTTCTTAATTAATAGATATAAGATATCCAACGAGCATGCAGTGTTACCCATAGGCTGCCGCCCGTGACATCTGTAACATACATTTAACAAGAGTCATCGAGTCAAGAGTCAGTCGTTCAAAGTTTGTCACAGACCCGGGACTAAGATAGTCGCCTTTAGAAGAGTGAAACTGGAACTTTCCAACTGGGTCATAATTGTTTAAAAACAATTATTACGCGGCAGATGTGATATTTGGTACCTTGGGTCGTTGGTATTGCACTCTAACTCTAAATAAAACCTTAGTAACCTTCAAGGGTTAAGTATATAAAATCTCTACCACCTGAGTTGTGAGCTGTGATTTGACTGTTTTGTGGAGGAGAATGTTAAATTCTACATTTATACTTTTTACGTCTAGGAAGTATAATACCGTTCCAATTTTTATCTTGCGTCTTTGTGATAATTATATTTTATTGTTTGTTTAATGTCTATGGTCGTGCTCTAGGGATGAACCGGATATCGACGCTATCGACGATGACCTGTTACTACGTCTCCTGGAGGTCAGCATTCAGTGTGCCGGCGACAATGATAAGGTTAATTCATTGGAAGTTTTCTATCGACCACCATACGGAGTTTCAAAAATTGCCTTCCTGTTCTAAATAATATGACGTAACATAAACAGAAACTCACTCACATCACATCCTCGATATAGGGCGTTCAGGTCTTAAAGTAAAGGTAAAAATACTTCAGTCATCATTCAATCATAACATAAGAGAAAGGTAGAGATTTGTACTACAGCAATATAGTTTAGAAATATGTAGTCATGTTTAGGTTCCATTTTGAATTAAACCGGGCAAAATTACAGATAGAAAATATCCAATACAATCCCAGTAATCCCAGGACATCCAGCTCAGCATCCGCGCTTGCAATCACCAGACCAACAAAGCAGTTGAATAGGTCGATAATTCAATTATAACATGTTCTTATCGTCTAGGTTATTATTAGATACAGATCTAGCCTTAGATTAATGTACATGTAATGTGTCTACATGTAGAATTTGAGTTTCGTTTGAGTGTATTGACTTGTGAAAAATTGAAAGAGCCTGTATAAAACGAAGACTGTGTGTTAGGAACTGGTGTAGGTGTTTTCAAATCCATAAACATCCGTTTTTGTCTAGAAAATATACGTTATATTTGTTCAAATTTATAATAATAAATATGTTCCAAGTGGTGCTACTTCAAAATGCAAGGAAAAATGTTAAAATCTTCCATTACTTAAATACGACACTAAATTATTTGGATTCATAAAAAACCCGGTACGAAAAAACCCAGTAGTTTTATCATAAGTTATTGAAATATTTTTTGATACTCAGTATCAATGATTGATTGCGCAATCATCGTAATATTGAATTTATCGATATTCGTCATAACCTGACGCAGTAAAAAACGTCAAATGCGCTGCACTCCATTATCTAATCGCATACTACAGCGCTTAAAATTGCATAATTTTATTCCAGGTAAAAATGAGCGCCACCCGCGGCCTTGGGAACTTTCTTCGGTTGATAAAGGACGAACATATGCAACGTACCACGCAATTAAAGCACTTATGTGAAGCGGCTATAGAGAAACTTTTGGTCTGCGCTTGCAAGGTGTCTAACATGAAAGTGAGGTGGAATGCGTGCTATGCATTAGGCAACGCTATGAAAAATGAGCACCTCTTCACGTGTTTCAACGGATGGCAGGTAATTAAAAATAGCAAAGCGAATTGGTCAATTATGGCAAAAATAGAGCGAGCATATTATTATATTTTATGTGTGTGTCATTACCTGATTTTAATCATCTTTTACACTTGAACACAGTTTCAAAAAGCAATTAGGATTCTGAGACTATAATTAAAATACATTCGTTCCTATTTAGAGTTGAATATGTGAATACAATATGACTTCATACAAGAGGCTTGACGAATTTGCATCACAATCCCATTCTAGCTCCCAAAAACCAAGCCCTAAACGCATCCAATTTACGCAAGAACCACTTATCGTATACATCATGCCGTTTGGTAGAATTTTCGATACAACAGCCCACTACCATCACTATCCTGTTTAAATTCAGAGAAGTTTCAAAAATGCCATTTAAAATATGTACATATTTGTTGCCAGGGTCCAGTTTTATCGAGTCTTTCAACATTAGCAATAGACTGCAAGAATCTCAAGGTGCGCATCAACGCAGCCGTGGCGCTGCGGGCGTGCGGCGTGCGCGAGCACTACGGCGCACATTTCGCGGCGGTCTGGAGAGCTGTCATGGCCGCCATGGAAAATGCCGCCAATGTGGATGACTTCACCGAGTATAAACATAAGGATAACCTTATCGAACAGGTGAGCTGCCAGGGTCCAGTATCATTAAACCTCTCCTCATTAGTAATAAATATAAAAATACATGAAAATGCGCATTCACGCTGCCGCGTCTTCTACCAAGTAAAAACAAGTATTATTGAAATGGTGGTTTATAAGTCTTCGAATGAGAACTTCATAAGACATGCAATGATTAACTTGACAACTCAGTAATTCTACTGGTGTATTTTGTACTCACAACAAAATACAACCGTAAATTTCCAACAGTGTCGATATGTAATAGTAAACACAAAAGAATATGTTAAAACGTAGCCTGTTTGCGTATATGTAGTAATGTATCGTAGTCAAAACAAGATAAAGCTTTAATGGAAAATTATAAATTGTGTCATACATGTTAAATTAAGATAATGTTATTTTTGGAGGTAACTTATAAATACCTAACTTATCTTAAATTCTTATCATACGAAATAATTGCTATACCAACAGTTTTTTACTTCTTAACTACAACATTTCTAGCTTTCAAGAAGAAAATAAATTTACTGTACATTAATTTATAATGTTTCGAATACCCCAATTTTTAGTATTTATATCTATAAATTAAGCAGATTTTGAAATATTATTATATATTCTGTGTACGAGTCAACATATAGGTACTACGGCATGTTTTGCCAAAAACACGTGTATAGGTAAGTTCTGAGATGTTCCGCACTCCGTTCGCACACGTAATTAGCTAGCTAATGGATTTTATACAATTTTAAGTACAAAAATAGGAAATAAATTGAGAACACATACCAAGAACAACTCAATTTCTACTACTCAATACATCCCCATACTGAAATTATGACAGGCTGTTAAAGTTACTAATCACCATGCCACAGTGTCGATAATAAAATAGGTATGTTATGTTTTATTTGGCTATGACCCGTTGGCGCAATCGGTAGTGATCCTGCCTGTAACGTGGGTTCGAATCCCACTTAGGACAAACATTCGTGTGACGAACACTTGTGTTTGTTCTGTGTCTGGATGTTAATTATCTATTTAAGTTTGTATTAAAAATATATATGTATATATATCAGTCTCGGACACCCATAGTACAGGCTCGCTCATAGTTAGGGGCCAGATGGTCGTGTGTGAGAATGTCCATGATATTTATTTATTTATTTCCAGCTGTCCGTGACGCTTGCCCACCTGTGCTGCCTGCTCAAACAGTCCGACCTCGCGGATATATTGGACCCAATGGTATTCCACTACGAGTGCGCCAAGGCTCTCCTCACTCAGCTCTACCACAAGCTGCCGCCGGAAAACTCTTCGTGCCTTAAAATCTTACAAGCAGCTCGATATGTCACTGTGGACCTTACAGCAGCGAACGACACACAGTCACAGTGTTTGGGGATGTTGCAGGAAATGTTTATTTGGGACCTGTGAGAGACGCATGGACGAGTTGAACATCTTTGATATTTGGAATGGAATGTTAATTGCCTATTGATTGGACAGTAGTTCTTTATTTTTTCTTTATTTTCATAACTCATCACATAGAGCTGTCAATATCCATACCATAATACATACACTCAATACGACTCAAATGCAGCTTTCTTGCAATTTCTTGATGGAATCCATGTTAGACGTTATATGTGATCGGAAATTACCCCTACTATTTATATCAATTTCTCATAGTAAAGACTGGTACTGGTCGATACCTTTGCTAGTACTTACTACATCACTAAAATTTATGTTAGGGATTTTTACTTGATATCACGTAATCTAACACGTACTAAATATAAGAACACGTATATATAGACTTATTTAACAAAATGAAGTTATTTTGATGTTATTATTTATAAAACTTAGACTATAAGACAAAATGCTTCCAACTATTTTTATTTATAATAAAAGTTTACAAATACCTAGACAGTGTTTTATTAGATCCATTTTACTGTCGTTGAAAAAATAATGTCGATGTCTCTGAAAAATACTGTCGCTGTATATCAAATATCAGTTTTCTTAGGACTGTTCGTTAATAAGTAATTGCTAAGCATTGAAGTTTTAAAACTAAACGTAACCGGATTGCAAGTAACGTAAATAAACTCTAAATAAACATAGATACTAGTTTTATCGAACTCGATGACGTTTTAAATGAAATAAAAGTGTTACAAGTCCTTTTCTTATCACATGCATTACTTAAATCCGGTTAGTACTGGACGCAAACCAAATTGTACTCTAAGATTATCTCATGGTTAATTAACTTTAGCAGTAATGATTCCCCAATCAATGGGTCCTAAGGGCATTGACGTAAGTCAATAAAAGCTAACTATGGAGAGTCAAATAGTTTATCTTCTATTGATTAAATGTACGAGTAAACGCCCTTACGGCAAACTTGTAACAAGATGCAAATACGGATGTTGAGTTCATAGAACTGACACATGGAATATCTTGACATGCGCTAAGCTCAATTCAAAGAGCGCGTAGGTAATATTGGAGTTTGATATTTCTGCTTCAAATATTTCAAATTAAATACGATGCTAAATATCTATTAATTCCATAGATGCCTTTTCCTGAACTTTCTAGAATATTGTTGTTGTGTAAAAAACAAATGACAGCGTTTAAAACGTTGGTATAGATTCTTGGTCTTATTTATTTATTTATTTTATTAGGCAAAATTTTAGACTTTATTTTTTCAAAAACAAAACGTTAGTTCTTTATGTATATATTACACGTATCTAATGACTCTATGCTGATCTATGAGAGCTATAAAATTGTAGTTTCTACAATCTAAATAAATTTTACATTTATTTAGTCGTGGCTAGAGTGCACTAGAGTAGAAATAATAAATTATTTCAAGCTTACTTATTAGTATTTATAATGAAACTTCTATGAATATTAAAAATGTGCCCGTAACTTACCTAGGTACGTATTAGATTTACTTACTCATGGACCAGATAAGGTCAGTTCAAATATGATTGCGCCTGTATCACACCTGCACACCTGCACTTAACCTTTAAGTAGCTAAATATTATATCAACAATACATTTGATAACATGTACCCTCTGAAGATTTTTCATTGGAAACATCAAGTGGTGGATTCCATCCAAAATAACCCTCCCGATGATCTTTCTCTGCGTTTGTGGATAATCGTCCGTGATCTCTGGAATCATTTATATCCAAAGTACGGCATTTGGCCAAAATGCTTATGCACAAATCTTCCAAACGTTAGCCTTGCTTGCGATGTTATGACATCGTTCGGCGATTGTAAAGAATGAATACTTACTAATAGTTATAGGTAGGTTTTACATAATCCTAATAGTTTTACAGTCCTTGTTACTAACTGCAATGTGACAGAGTGTACCTAGATTCTTCTTGCCGGTACCGTCTTAGATATTTTTCCATAATCTTGGGCAGTAATATTTTAGGTCTGTGCTAATGTTCCGTCCCTTAAATGCAGTTATGAGTTGGAAAGAAAGTATGTGCCTTGCTACTACTTAAACATTATTCTATACAAAAATGTGTGTAAACAATATATAGTAAAAAACAGAGGGTTTGTTGTCTTCTGTCGTACTTACCTAACTTACACGTGTCTGAGAAGTAAGAACCTACTGGTTACCTAACCACAGAACAGATAATATAGCATTACTCAGCAAATGGGTTCTTTATACTTACATAATTGTTTACAGTGAATGTATTAGATATCACTTACTCTGCAACGGATCTCAGTTCATTTACTAAGTAGTTTATGTACGTAAAGTCAAACCTAATTAGGTATTCAGTAGGTAGGTAGGTATTTCACAAGTCTTGGTGAGAAAATGTCCATGTTGTTGCTAAGGTACTGGCCGCGTGCACGCGGTCACCATTGATTGCATTTTCGTTTTCTATTTTTATTTCTATAGCGGTGATAGTAGCGTCTATAGCCCAATGGCTCGCTTCGATTCAATGTGATCGAAAGTGTTAAGCAACGACGGGCGCGGTTGGTTTGTGGAGGCGTGACCGCTAGTGGCAAAATTTCATGGACGCTACCGTGCTTCGGAGGGCACGTAAAGCCGTCGGTCCCTGTTGTTTTCAATGGTGCAAACAGTCGTTAAGCCTTGTCGAAGACCTTCGTGTTTGTGGGGGAGACCGGTGCCCAGCAGTGGGACGTCTATAGGTCGCAGCGAGCGAGCGATAGCCCCGTGGCTATTGAACTTTACTGTCTTTAACTATTCATCTTTCACTCGAAGGGGTGTAGGTTCAAAGCACGCACCAATAACTTTTCTAAATTTTATGTGATTTAAGATATTAAATGTCACTAGCTGTTTTTGCCTTACGTTACCAGCTGTTTGGACTACTTTGGACTAACTCCTTCCATTCAGAATCCAACAGTGCGACAAAAAAATATTATGGTGGATCCAGTGATGATAATGGAGACAAGGTAAAGTAAAAACGACTATCGTCAAAAGATGACTAAATTACTTTAATTTCCACGTTATAATGAGGATAGGCTTTGTTAAGGTCCAAAATCGCAGTGTATCTAAAAAAAATGGTTGGTAACATGTTGCTGAAATGTCTGTATTGTATCCAATATATTTGAGCCTCAAAATGAAACAACTCCTTTTGGTATATTTATATTATAATTATGGTAAAAATTATAACTGTTTATTTGCGTCACCAGCCAGTGGTGCAGTTGCATTGCAGACCGTCGATGGCAACATGGAAACATGTAATGAGCTTCTCCCTACATCGGAAGGTACGTTAAGCTATCGGTCCCGGTAGTTATTGCACAATAACCAGACGTTAAGCCATGTCACAAGCTATCAGGCAGAATAAAAATTATTGCAACATATCCAGACATGTCAAATGCTTCAAGCGGCATAAAAATAATTGATTATCGGATGAGCCACCACACTGGAACAGCGTGGTTGAGCTCCAGGCCTTCTCAGTTGTGCGTGGTTGTGCGAAAAGATCATTGCCCTGCAGTGGGCCGTTAATTGGTTTCATCCATATCAGAATCAGGTAATTTTTTCCTTGAATCGCGTTTAAATTTAATAAATAATAATATCTTTAGTTTTTTGTTTACATTTCCGCTTCCCTGTTTATATACTAACAGTGGAAGGTCGCAGCATCGTAGCTATTATTAGATATAATCTAAATTTAAATCGTGATTTATGTTTATGACCTTGAAATAATAGAAAATATGGTATGCATTTGTTATTTTATTTATATGCTGAAGGCCTGAAGGTGTCGGGGGTGTCTGGGTTTTAGTGGGTATTCTGGTGAGTACCTCATACCAGTGTCAGTTTCTGTTTACGACTGATACAGATGCAGACAGGATGCGTATTAACGTATTTCCCAGCGAAAACAAATTTTAGTAGATTGTTAGGTAGGTATCTACTTTGTCAACATATTGTCGATATTATGATGATGCATGTTTAGTAGGTAGGTAGCTACTTTCTATTTAATAAAGGCTACGATGTCAGTCGGCACGGTACTGGTTGATACTTGTTTATAAAATAACACCTCGGAACAATTGGGTTGTCAATAATAGTGCCTCATTGACATGACACCTTAAACCGGCTGAGTGCGCGTGTTATCATCAGTAACTTAAGATCTTTTCTTGGTATTGTTTCTGGGGAATGATTACATAGTTTGAATTTTAATGAATTTAACGAACTCATTAACTGTATGTTGGTTATTGTAATTACCTAAAAGGGTTAAACAAACACATTCAGGTATAACTGCTTAGGTAAGTACGAATTATTCATTACGCAGTGAAGTTTTATTGAGCATAAATCAAGCAAATAAAGTGTTACGCTTACGTTTCGGTACTTAGTTATATTTTGAAGATAACACCGTACAAACTGAGTCTGAGCCAGACTGAACTGATGCCAGCCATATCTTATCTTATCTAAATGTGCCTTACACTAGACACAGATAGATAAATAATTTAGCAAATATAGCTAGGTATGTCACTCTTGACGTTATCTGAGCAAACGTGATATTAATGCAATATTCTTAACCAAAATTTATTGCTTTTTTGTGACAAGGCACGAGAACTTATTCTTTATTTTATTATCCTAATAATAATTATTCTAATGAATAACAGTAAACCTTTTTTATATGGATATAAGATAGCAAACGAGCTTGCAGCACCACCAATCCGCTGCCGCCCGTGACAACTGTGACTGACTTTGAACAAGACTCAAATAGGGACTGGATTAACATGCCCGTTATGCCTATTTGACCGTTAGACACTTAACAGTTAGTTAACCGAGAGACTTAATTATACCAATAGTTGGTCAGTTCGTTAGTGGGTATGAGGATTGGGGACTGTTAGTGATAGTTAGTCCTGTTAGTTGGTGTTAGTAATAGTC
>DWTT01002319.1:0-10225 GCA_018250895.1 Carterocephalus mandan | reverse complement strand
GGCGCAAGCGAGGCGGCACGAGGAGAGCACCGCGGCGCAGAGGTGGGTGCTAGTTGACACTACTCTACGCTAGATGGTGCTTTCTTAAGCTTAGCTACCCAGTTCGATACTATATCTGATCAAAATGGAGCTGAGCGAGCTTGAGTTGCAGCTGGCGGACGGACATCCGAGTGGCGCGGAGTGAGGCGACACCAGGAGAGCACCGCGGCGCAGAGGTGGGTGCTAGTTGACACTACTCTACGCTAGATGGTGCTTTCTTAAGCTTAGCTACCCAGTTCGATACTATATCTGATCAAAATGGAGCTGAGCGAGCTTGAGTTGCAGCTGGCGGACGGACATCCGAGTGGCGCGGAGTGAGGCGACACCAGGAGAGCACCGCGGCGCAGAGGTGGGTGCTAGTTGACACTACTCTACGCTAGATGGCGCTTTCTTAACCTTAACTACCCAGTTCGATAGTAGTGAAGGCAAGCTAGACCTGATCAAAATGGAGCTGAGCGAGCTTGAGTTGCAGCTGGCGGACGGACATCCGAGTGGCGTGGTGTGAGGTGGCGGTAAGCGGCAGGAAGCGCAAGCGAGGCGACACCAGGAGAGTACCCCGGCACAGAGGTGGATGCTAGATGATATCGTCGGTACAAAAGTCAACTAGCCAAAGTGTCATTTTGGCAGTAAATTAAGTAAACTAATCTATAGTTTACCTTTGTAGAATTTTTACTTTTTTCAGTTAAGCAGAAAAACGATTTGTAATAACATTTATATTTGAAATGCCACAGATACAATATTTTGCCACAGTATGCGTTGTATTGATGTCCATAAATATATGTAAAAACTGCCAAAATGACACTGGCTAGTTGACTTTTGTACCGACGAGTAGTGCTGTTGTTGTAGTTGAATCTGATTAAATTTATGTACCTTTTCCGTAATGTCAGTACGGGACGTATTCTTACATAGTGTAAAGTCAACGAAATGTTCTTTTTACGAACACTGAATAACGGTAACATATTATAACCTACTACCACATTTTTACTTGACAAATCAATGCTTGCAGTAACCTCCGAGATGCGGAGGAGCGAGACAAGGTGTGTAAGGAGAGATGCAAGAAGGCAAGTGCGCGCGCGCAGGAGCACAAGGAGTTGGCCCCCGGCTACGAGCGGGAGAAGGCCGCTTTGCTGGAGGAGTTCGCGCGCACGCAGGAAGGGTTCGTCGCTGAGGTGTGTAGTCTTGCCGCTAGATGGCGTTAATGTTTACCTTTATAGATACTACATGGCGTTTTTTTTAAATGACGGCGACAAAGTGCGGGCGAAGGCTACGTCTTTAGAGGCGATCACGCGAACGCAGGAAAGGTCCGTCACTGGGAGCTCTTGTCACTAGATAACGTTATAATACAATTTAATAATGTATTTAGGTTTATGGTGATGGGACACGAGATGGCGCTTTTCTATTATTGTTAGACATGCTCAGAATGATAGCAGTCCACATTTGAACAATGCTCTCAGGCAGGCAGTCTTCACATGCATTGAAAAACACTCAGACATGCAGGTTTTCCCGCGATGTTATTCTTCAGTGTGTTCTCAGGTGGCATTTATTTTAGTAAAAGCACTGACCACATTTTACTCTATGGTAAAAGTAATTGGTGCTGGATTTAAACAAGTCTTTTTGTTCAAACAAGTGCCAGATATGCATATTGCGAGAGGAAAGGGGTAGTTCTAAGTTGTATTAAAGCTTCGGTTCCATTCAAATTGTACTTGGAGTTCATACTGCTAATATATTTTTGTTTCAGCTCAAAAACATGAACGAGACTTTATTGAAGAAGGCTATTGAAGGAAAAAAGAAGATTGAAACCAAATTAAAAAATCGAAGCATATGAAAAACTGCATTTTTGTTTATTTTATTTTGTAATTATTAAATAAACATAAATTTACTTCATCATTAAATAGTAATAAGTAACTAATCGTAGGTTTTGAACATAGATAAAATAAAGTTTACAATTAGGTAAAATGTATTAACATTTGTTTTATTTTATTGCCTTTCGTTCTCAAATAAAACTATATAGCTAATCGCGTCAGTGCCACAAAAATGATATCTCAAAAAGAAACCTAAGTGCCTGATATTATCTCAGATAAACAATGATTTAGTTATTAATGTTTCAGCATCCACAAATCCGCATTTGACTTATTTTGCTATACATATTGTTGGTGTCGAGCGGGCTGGAGTCGAGCTGTGCTTTAATAATAGAGCAATAGAGATGAATATGCTGTAGGCGGAAAAACATGACGCGTCGCGTCGCTTCGACTCTGCGCCAGTGTGAGTCGACCCTTAAGGGTCCTCGTAGGGATAGACATCTAATTTTTTAGTATTGTGGGTGTATCACCACCAGTACCATATTTTTGTACGAATCCCTCCAGTCTTGTGAGCCTGTTGCCATATTAATCGCTGCGACCCATAGACGTCCCACTGATGGGCACGGGTCTCCCCAACAGACGTAGCTGCGGGAGGTCTAGAGCATACTCCATCACGCTGCTTCAATGCAACCGGGACCGACGGCTTTACGTGCCCTCCGAAGCACGGTAGCGTCCATGAAATTTTGCCACTAGCGGCTTCGATCAATAGGTCACCCATCCACAAACCGACCGCGCCCGTCGTTACTTAACTCTTTCGATCACATTGAATCGACGTGAGCCATTGGGCTATGGATACTACATATTAATATTTTTGACAAATTAATTAATCAAAACCATTCCTCAGAAACACGGATATCTCCCAGATCCCAACTCTGGACCCAGGGAGATTGTGTATTCATAACAAACGACTAAGTAATTGATTTAAGTTCCTGATCACTACTGCCTTTGCTTATTGGATCGGTGTACATATAGTATTTATAAATGATATCATAATCACACCAAAGTAATGCCCCGCTAGTGGTTTTCCTGTGATTGTTTTTGATTCTATTGTCATGACCGTAAAGTATTGAAAATTATCAGCCTTGTTCTCAAGTAATGCTGGTTTCAAGGAGACATTCAGAAATAGATACCTACGACTATAGCGTGCGTCATCGCATGCGTTGCATTTATCAATTCCGAATTTAAATATGATGTATGTATAGATAAAGGTAACTGAGTATTAACTTTTTTTTCGGACTCACCAGTTACTAGAAAAGTAGGTAAATATAATGTTCTGTGCCAAACACAGTAAGGCAGGCGTTTTACATTCTGATATTAGTCTATAGTATATTGTGGTTACCATCGTTCCAAAGTTCACAAATCGATCTTTATTCGACGACCTCTCCACCCGGTATTGTGACCTGCTCTATGAATCCATCAACTCTGAACACCTGGCAGGAGTGCAGCATTAGGCATGGCATACACGTAGTCTTCGACTTGTTAATCTCTCCATTTTGTGTTATTCAATAGCACGCATACTGTCTGTCTAGACAGACCTTTCCTCCTCTCACGCGGCGCTGTAGGCGCTCCTGCGCTGAGGGAATTCGGAGTTAGGAGAGATCCCCTCTATCCGGGCAATTGCTCCAGGGGTAAACCCCGTCGGTGACTTCCCCGCTTGAGCGTGGGAGCCAGTCGATCGTCGCGCACGCGGTTCGCGCGCGCGGTTCCACTAGCCGTTAGTAATAGCACGCGGAGAACTCTCAAGCTGCCTAACTTTTTTTGCATTTATTATAATGAAATGAGAGTTGCGCCACCAGTGATTTTATTCAAATCTTTTTGGTAAGATTACATTATTACTTGTGTAGTCTCATCTACGTTAATTTGGTCGGTCTCTGTACACAAGGAAAACGTATGTATCTACGAACGCTAATATGCGTTATTATTAGGTTAGTTAAATAACACCGAACCCAGATAAATTTAGCATCTTATGTATATAAACATTAATTGCAATTCATAACATTGTCGACACTGAGGTCACAAGGACGATTTGTGGTATCTCATCTAAAAATGAAGTTATTTGCCCTCGTCGTAGTGTTATCCTTATCTCTGTTTCACTGCGAAGCGAAGCGGTTTAGTAGATGTGGGTTGGTATACGAGTTGAGGACACAGGGATTCCCGGAAGATAAAATGAGAGACTGTAAGTATGACAGAAGTTATATTGTCATTACATTGTATTAGCTTATCGAACAGGCAGATGGGACCTGGTAAGTGGTCACAGGCGACTATGGACGAGCAACACCTGAAAATTACGAGCTGAGACCAGTGCCCAAACGTGGGACAAAGAAACGATTGTAGTAGATGCATTTAAAGTGTATGTGCTCAGAAATATATTATGATTATACCTGCTATAGGTACATACACTATTTGCTATGTTTCGCATGATTTTAATGTCAACGAAATGTGCCGTTTGTGATCAATGAAATGTTTAAAGTACTATCTAGACGTATGTATGACGCTTTTACTTCGCTTTTACTTCGCCCACTTCAAAGTCCGATTTATTTGACACTGCAAACTTATCAAGGACCGATGACAATGTAAATATTTAAAAATTAAGTATATACTTATTTAAGTTCGGTTATCTAAAAAGCGTGTTTTTTTTATTTATATAATAAATCACTGAACTCGGTGCTTCATTATTTGCATAAATAAAATCATTGATTCGGTGTTTATTTCAGGGGTTTGTCTAGTTGAATGGGAGAGTCTTCGGAGAACAAACATTATTGGAAATCCAAACACGGACGGGTCTCGGGACTACGGGCTGTTTCAGATCAACGACAAATACTGGTGCAACAAGACTAGCTTTCCGGGAAAGGGATGCAACATTACTTGTCGAGGTAGCGTTTTACTGTCCCGTTGGTCTACTGGTTGCAAGCGTAGGTTCTGGGAATCATAACCAGGACCTCAAGCTTATCAGTGCGCAAAGTATTATTGGGTTTTCTAGCTTGAAATGCCTAATAGTAGCTCGGAGTCTGGACATGTGCCCGGTTTATAGGCTCAGCACAATGAGACCCATATATAACTGGTGAAAAGTGGGCATAATACACACTGTGACCTACCCCTTGTTCATTGGGGAACTACAATCAGTTATTTTTTGATTTGATTTAATCTGTTACAAATAGATGGTCGTGGTCTAAGGTCTAAATCGTCTATACCCTAGCTTGGAGAATAGTTTTAACCTCATGGTTTTAACCATTCCAAAATACGCTTTGTAAAAATTGCGAACTAGCTTCTGAATGAGGCAAGACCATTTTTTGAAGAATGGGTTGCACCCATAGGTAACGTTTTACAAATTTAAGGCCTGGACGCTGGTGTAGCTTTAGATATTCTTTTTTCTTCTAGATCTTCTGACAGACGACATCACGATAGCATCGAACTGTGCGAGGAAGATCTACAAACGTCACGGATTCTCTGCTTGGCACGGCTGGTCAGACCATTGCCAGGACAATCTCCCAGACATCAGCTTCTGCTGACATAATTATGACATTCTGGAATACATTTGATTGTAACGCTAGTTATTCTAGATATTTGTATTTAGATTATTGAGCATTATAATCACAGAGTAATAAATATACTACGGTTCTCCAATGGTTATAATATTTTTTGCCCTGATAACGTCGTATAAATCGATGAACGCCAACACATACGAAAAAGTGTGACGTCATCCCATTACGCCATTCGTACCGCCAAGTGTTACGCCACACGTACCGCCAAGTGTTACGTACGCCAACGTATTAATTCAATTTTAGTCTGTAACCCATACCCCATAGCACTAGAGCGAATAATCGGGTGCACTAATTATTTATAGTACTTGAAAATTACTCTGGCTTATATACATTCACATTTACGTAATTCTAGAAAAAGTCTCAACAGCGTGATTCAGAATACAATTTTGTAGCGCCATCTAGTGAATCAGTTCAGTAGTAACAATCCAGGGAGTGATTCTTCGCCCACTTTACGTATTCTTTATATTATATCTATCTAGTGAGCCAAGCGTATTCATTTAATTTTAGTCTGTAACCCATAGCAATAGAGCTGGTTTACTAGGGCGTACTGAGATGAGAGTACCTACTACATATATCCTGTATAAGTTATTTTCGGTGGTAGAGTCTATAAACTATGTAGAGTTCGCTCGGTAGCATTCAGTTCGATGGTGGTAAAGATTTCTTTCCTTGTTTAGTTACAACCATACATTTCCCACTGCTGGGCACGGGTCTTGGGAACAGAAGCAGCTGATGGAGGTCCTCCTTGCTGTTCCAATGCGGATTGGTGGAGGGGTCACTACCAACGCGGTGTCGAGTTTTCTCAATCCACCCGAAGGTCTTCGTCAAGGCTTAACAGATTGTTTTCACCATTGAAAACATCACTGCCACTAGCGGTCACCCATCCACAAACGACCGGGTCCGTAGTTGATCATATTGAATCTACGCAAGCCGTTGGGCTATGGACGCTACGCTACAAACATAACATACTTTAATGAATACCCACTCTCGATCGAACTTTACTGTAGCTGGCAAAGCTTAGTTATCTGAGTATCGGATTACCACCAATAAAGTTACGTCACAATATTGATTGTGCACTGATAGCACCAGATAAACGTCATTGCTCGGATAAGGAAGCCTTATAGGCTTAATCAGGTCAATTTATTGTTTACATACGTTGACTTTCCTTATTTGTCCACATTGTTGGCTAAGTATTTTAACCGTATAATATATTTATAATTTTTGCTGTTCATGTAAATTATTCAGATAAGCATTGTTCACGCTGTCGCGCACAGGCTTTAGTCTGACTATATTTATACCGTTTTACTCGTTTACTTGTTACCTACCCACGTTACTAATGTTTCTCAGAATACATTATGCAAATACATAATATCAAATAAATTACTACCAAAACGATAAAAACCCTTGGCGTGATGTATATCCCCAGCTCCACTTTAATTTTAATAAAAATGTAATATGTATCAAAATTATTAAATTGTAAATTTTGAAATGAGTAGGTAACCTTAGATTATTAATATGTTTTAAGTAGGTAACCGAGATTCTTGCCGTGTTCTTCTCGGCAACATCTACTTAATGAACCGGCAGTAGATAAAAAATGTAACGTTCATTATGGCAATACAAATACTATGTACCTAATGAAAAATTATTGAATCCGAATCTGAATATTTTTGCTACTTACCTACAAATTTTTATATTTGTGGATATTGAAATAAATTTCCTTCCTCCCCTGGTCTATTGCTAAAAATATGTAGAGCTTCTCTTATCATGGATCCTCGGATTCACCACATACTAAAAATAAGAGTTTTCAGTTAATTATCATAATGTTATCTATAAAAACACGCAATTAACCTGAAACTCGTTACGAGTACATGCTCTCAGTCAACCACTGATAACAGACAACTCCAGAGATAAAGAGGATTCCCCTTTGCCAGACAACACACATACTAACATGTAAACACTTGTATAGGTAACAATTGGCCGTGCATATATAAATAACTTGTGTTTTCCGTGCAAATCATAACGCACAGAGCACTCAAGTGGCATAGAAGTGTAACATTAATTAGCAACCATGAAGTACTTCGTATTGCTTGTGTGTTTATTAGCCGCTCTACAGCAGATCGAAGCCAAGACGTTCAGCCGGTGTCAGCTGGTGCATGAGCTCAGGAACCATGGATTCCCTGAAGACAAAATGAGGGATTGTAAGTCATTAACCACATTATTTGGCGTGTGACGATGCATAGCGTCTTGAGAGAACATCGCTTGACTTACCCTTAACTTACAACCAATCACAGCTCTCCGTTTCCGCGTCAGCCAATTAGCGTAAAGAAATTTACCACGTGATCACAGGTGACCGTTCGGGGCGGTTTAAATAATGGTTATCTTACCGCTCTGCTTCATATTCATTCGATTAGTGTTGTCAGCGCATCATGCGCAGCTAATTTCGTTCAGTGTAGTTTCGTGCTGACAGCTGTAAATAGTTTGGAAGTACTTCGTAAGTACCGGTGCGTTACGTGGGAGATCCCGAAGTCTTTCTACATTGTGCTTCCAATGGGGTTTACGTAAGATAGAATCTCAAACACTGTCGAATGTTCTCAAGCCTCCCGTAGTTCTTCGACAAGGCTTTAACGACTGTTTTCAACATTGAATACAACCGGGAGAACGGATTCATCTCCGATCCATGAAATTTTGCAACTAGCGGTCACCCATCCACAAACCAACCGTGCCCATTGATGCATAACACTTTGCTACGCTAGCCATTGGGCTATGGCCGCGATACCTACTACCCGCTAAGTACTAAAACTAAAAACATCAAAATGAATGTTGTCTAGTCTCTATAGTAAATTTTATCTCTTCTAGTTTCACCTGTTCCATCCATTTTGTGTTATATTTCTAGGGGTGTGCCTCGTGGAACACGAAAGCTCCCGGAATACTAGCAAGGTGGGAACGGTGAACAAGAACGGCTCCCGGGACTACGGACTGTTCCAGATCAACGACAAGTATTGGTGCAGCAAGACTGACAGCCCTGGCAAGGACTGCAACGTCACTTGCAAAGGTAATCATAATCATTGACTCATTGGTTCTACCTGAAAGAAGTGGGACCTCTATTTAAAACTAGATTAAAACATAGACTTAACAAGATTAATATCCCAGATACCAGTGATAATTTGGTGATGACTATAATTATTGTTACGTCGTCGTCATTATAGACGAAGTAAAGAAAATCCTATATCATCATCATTCATGATAGATAATCATTAAATAGTTTTTTCTGCATATATTTTTCTTCTTCAAAAGTAGGTACCTATGCGGAGAACGCAGTAATAATAATAATAAAATCTGTTTATTGCCATCAAATTTTTACAATTTACACACTAAAACAAAAGAAAAAAATTCTAATAGCATCCGAGGCAATGGGAGCTGGCTCAGCTGTTTGCTTCTTTGGGACCGATATCCTGGGAAGCGCTGGTTTTCAGCCAGTCCCTTCTTCCTAAGAAGTTGGGGGAGATATAATGGTCTGTCCCCCAGCCACCAGATCATAGTAAAATTAGTATTTTTGCCTTACTTCCAGATCTGTTGACGGATGACATCAGCAAAGCTGCTACGTGTGCGAAGAAAGTGTTCAAGCGCCACGGCTTCCGCGCCTGGTACGGCTGGCGGAACCACTGCCAGGGAGCGCTGCCCGACATCAGCTCCTGCTAGAAAATTCTAGTTTTTAATTCTAATACTTTCTATTTTTTTTATACCTATTTTTTTACCGCGCACTTATCAATGAACTTCCTACTGAGATCTTCACGGTAGGCTATGACATGGGGTTCTTCAAAAAGGCGTAAAAAGAGCTCTCTCCTTCAAGGCCGGCGACTCATTGGCAACTCCTCTGGTGTTGCTTATGTTCATAGGCGACGGTGACTACTTACCATCAGGTGGCCCGTCCGCTTGTTCGTTTGGCTAAAATCTATTAAAAAAAAGACACTATACACTAATTCTTGTATCTCATTCTACCTTCTCGTGTTCTAATAAAAGGTTAATAAAGTGTTGTCTATAAGTATTTCTGCTTTTTATTGCTATCACGCACCTGACTCCATAGACTTCTATGGTGCGACAATGATTGTAAGGATCGAGAACAGTCGGTCCTTTTATCATTATTTGAAGAAGGGGGAATGGGTTTAGCTCATAAGCCACTGCGATAAGACAATCTATTGAAGTTAGTCCTGACATAGTTAGTAATAGTCCAGTAAGTAATTGCTGTTAGAGTAGCACATGTGTTACTACTCTGAGGACTAAGATGGTCGCCTCTAAAGAACCGTAAACAAAACCTTTCCAACCGGACCACAATTGCTTTAAAAACAATTATTACACTGTAGAAATGGCACTTGGAACATTGAGTGTATGTGGTATTCTTCTGGATGAACTAGGACTAATCTATAGAGGTTTCATAAACAACAGAATAAATACAAGTGTTCGTCACACTAATATTTGTCCTGAGTGGGATTCGAACCCACGACACCTGGCGCAACAGACAGGGTCACTACTGATTGCGCCAACGGGCCCGTCAATGGATGTTATCTTGCAGTATCTGCCACCCCAACACAGGCTTAGCCCTACCGCAGGGGTGTAAATTTATATCCTTTTTTTTGTCTTTTAACACTCATGCATGACCCATAAAGATGACTTTTTGATTATCTAGACTATGAACTTCTTCTGAATAATTATTTAAAAAAAATAAAAATAAAAAGCTTTTTATAACTTTTATTTTATTTTCGTGCATTGTCATCGGAACCAAATATGTGT
>DWTT01002318.1:0-10227 GCA_018250895.1 Carterocephalus mandan | reverse complement strand
AAAAATATTTGATAAAAAATACGTCTCATCTGGTTATCAGATCGGTGAAGGACGATCTCCCACCGGCTCTTAGACCACTACGATTGAAAATGTATTGTTTCTTTGAATGACATTTGTTTTATTGGTACCTATTGGTATTGTTTTTGACGTAATTGTTTATTCCAAGCGCTGCATAATGACTTTCACCAATCTCTATTGTTGATTCATTGGGCAAGGTTTATTTTTAATGAAATGCAATCATTGACTTATTGTTCTGTGATGGGTAGATGAGCAATGAATTGTATTTGGCTCAAGCATCACCTATTTGTGCAGAGGCTAAACGCCTCCTACATAAGCTGCATCTTGAAATACTGGTTTATTAGTAATGGTAATTTATATACATAAACATATGAGAAAAAATTAAAGGACGAATCATCAAAGAAGTTCCATGCTATTTAGTTAAAATATATAGTTACTTAGTATAAATACGTTAACGTATCACCTTTTAGTTAATAATTTTAAACTAATGAAAGAACTCCGATTTGACCAAATTTTTTTGCGAAGTTACTAAACGAGCCATGAGTCTGTATAGAATGGAATGTAACAGATGAATGAATTAATATGCTTTTATATGCAAACTAGAAACATTATAAATATTATTTTCACAATATTTTTATGGATATAAGATTGCAAACCAGCTTGCAGCACTATCCATCCGCTGCCACCCATGACAACTGTGACTAACTTTGAACAAGACTCAAATACAGACTGGGATGGTTAGTCTAACTAGTCTAGACTAGCTAACTAGCTGAGAGAGTTAATTAGAATATTAGTTGGTTAGTTCTTTAGTGGGTATGAGGACTGTTAGTGATAGGTAAACCTGTTAGTTGGTTTTAATATTTTTTAGTCGTTCCAAGTCAGTCGCAGTGCTACCCTTGAGAACTAAGATGGTCGCCTCTAAAGAAGTGTAACCTTTCAAACCGGAACACAATTTCTCAAAAAACAGACAGACAGACAGACAAGTTCCTTTATTGTACACCAAAAGGATAAATATACAAAATACAACATACAAAAATAATAAAATATTAGAGTGGTAGTACAAATGGCGGACTTATCACTAAAAAAAGCAATCTCTTATAGCACGGTAGAAATGAATAGAACCTACTACACCTATCCTATAGGCTCTACAACCATACATTTGACTATTTCAGGTCAGTTCGTCCTTTGTGTCTTGGCTGTCGAAAAGTTTGTCTAACATAAGTGACTTAAGTAACGCTTTAACCTTTCACTTGTACCAAAAACTTTTGCCCCAAGTAGTACTCGTACTGAAAGTGGGAGTGCAATCACACTTAACCAAATTCGACAACGTTCCAACGACGCCCACAGCGTCTAAAACAATAAACTTAACAACGATTCGAAAATATATTTACACAACCTTCGCTAACAAATTGTGGTTTACGATCTTTGATTGATACTCATTAGTCGATGGATGGGCGTAGCTTTTGTTATTGACAATAGGCTTGGTTTTATTTTTCGTTTTCAAAGGTAACAGTGGATAATTGAATGACGATAAAGCTTACTAAGTTAAACCACAGAATAATAGTACAAGTTAAACTTAACACGTTCGCGGACATCACTGTCCGCGAACGATACGATCAGATACGATAGAACGTTCATTGTTATAACTGTCCGCGAAAATGTTAAATAGGTTAAACAGGCATTACGTCGGAAAACGTAAAAGACGATTTACAATTAAAGTCCTTTTTCGTATATCAACGGAGAACCGAGTTATTATGAAACAACTAAATTTAACCCTTTTTTCAAGATGGCGGAAAATGCACATTGGAAATGTCATAAATTTAAAATCAAGCTTAGGTATATGCAAAATACTCAATACAGGTACCTAGTGTCTTCCGTATACAATTTTAGATAACATGACATAACGCTTGTATTTCAAAAGTAAACCTGTGTCTGATAGTTTTCATTTTATTTTTAATGTTTACTCCACTTTAAAAGCTCCGATACAACATGTGCTCATTACCAAGTATACAGAAGTGGCCTGCTATTATATTAAAACGTTTGTTTTCGTCGTGAGTAGCTTTAATAGGATTACTTATGTTCTCGTCACGAACGGCCATATTGGGGCCAAGGTCCTCTGTATTTCACTAATGTGCACTATTCATAACAATAATAGCTTAATGTTCGTATTGTGGCGGCTCGATTCCATGTGTGGGCTAGGGATCGTTAAGCTACTGACAAAATAGGCAGGCAATTTGTAACAATTTGATAAGATTAACTACTGAGTTTCCTGCCTTGTTCCCTCAGTAGCGAACCTTTTTAGCGTTAACTAACCTAATACGAGCAAAACTAGATGGTAAGTATTGGGTTTGAGCTAAACATGATTATTGGTCTTATGATTTAATTATTGATTGATTTATCTTATGATTAATTGTGTTCCGATCGAAAAGTCTGGACTTCTGTTTTTTTTCCATACAAACGTAGCACCCTGTTTCATCATAGGATAATGAAGCTACAACAAAATTAAAATAACCATAATATATTATATTCATACATCTGCAATGTCTGTACATTTTGATTTTTTCCCTTATTTGATCCTCTTCTATTAAGAAGAAAAAAATCGTTTGAAGTTACCAAAATCGACCAATTTTCATATTTTTAATACATATAATTTATAACTATTCTAGCGCGTTAGGGACGTCCCTGTAATGTTAGATGTAGGTTAGATTTAAATAAACAAATAAATAAATATTTTCAAACATCCATTTGCGGGCAATGTAAATGTACATAAAAATATGAAAGAAATAATGACATAAATTAAATACCTGTTTTTCAAAAGTATCATTGGCCTGATGTCCTTTTAAAAACAGTAGTAGTAGTCTCATGTCTCATCTGTGGGAATCTTCAATGGTACTGTACTAATTCCATCTTCATTGTTACTAATACAATGTGTGTCAATTAATAAATGAAGAGAAACTCTCGTTTAGGCGTCGTTCACGTAAAAACAGGTAATATACTACGGATAACAGGATCACATTATTTATTCCATTGTAAAGAGACAGTCATATTTCTGACATGTAAAGCGGATTACATCATAAATCTCCTATCGGAGCGTCGTAAAACAGAGTAGGTATCTTACAAATATACAACACCAAATTTGAGGTCACAGAGAGACCATAATTTGAAAAGGCAACAGTATCTGAACCTGTAAAGTTTGACGATGCTTGCTTCAATACACCCGATCCGATGCAATGTGCCTTTACTTTGAGGGATACGGATCATGTTCGTCCATCATTGATTGATCCACTGCACTAAAAACTATAAACTTCAATCTACGCCACATCACTATTTCACGCTAGCTTCCCGTCCACTCCAATTAATATGTTTACTTTCGTTAATTCCTACGTAATTATTGGCTTGTTAAATTATCAGTGCGAATATCTGTCGTCACTTAAATATTGACAAGGAACCTGACTACATTAAAATTATAATTAGTTATGTTTCTATGTATATTAGCGACCACTTTCTCTACGAGGCCCGTGGCGAGTGATGTTAAATCTCGCTTGAATCGCCGTCATCGATTTTGTATACCGGTTTCAATCACATATCTTTAGGATTAAATAAATAATAGACAGCTCAGATTACAGAAGCAAAAGCTAGAAATAGTATATTGGATGGGTCGCATATTGAAACACTACCGGTACCTTTTCAGAAAAACGGAATATAGGTAAAGAGATCATACAAAAATACAATCGATTTTGAAGCTTTTTAATTGAAGATATTAATTTATACTTAACTGTAAAAATAAACAGCTATAATTAATAAACAGAAAGAAAAAAAAATGTGAACCCTCTTTGCACCTTTTAATTGCGATTGAATCACGGGGAATCACATTATAATTATCTTTAGAGATGCTTTTCAATCGTAAAAGCTGCATTAACAGTCAATTGACAGATTATTAGGGATATTAGGGGGTCCCAGTTTCATTCAAGCTGCTATTCAATCTTTTCAAGAGATCAAAAACACATCTCTCAGAGGAGGTACAGTAAAAAATACTGAATAAGAGCGAATCCAACTAACGCACTAAAGGTTCTATACACATTTTTACGATTTATTAAATCTAAGCAAAATTACTTACGATTAGAATGACTTTAATAGCCAACTAAAAATGTTCACCCATCGTGTATAGCGTGTATTTTGGTTATCATTAGCCATTAAAATCAGGTACTTAGTACATACGAGTATGTATGTATACTTAGAACCTTCTCTTTGGTAAAATTGTTTTACTTGTCATTGACAAAATTTAAGACATGAATAAAAAGCCCATCTATTTTTACTAACAAGTTTGATTTATTTAAACCTCCAAAGATACTTTAGCAAGTGGGTATTATTTGATATACCTACCAATTAATTCCAACTTGATAATTTCGGTGCTCTGCACACAGATGATATCTACTGTTTCATTCATTTGTACCTTTTATCCCTAAAAGCTTAATTGATTTAGTAAGAGGGGTTGTTTAGTGTGTTGTGTAGTGGTTTCGTTGAATAGGGCAGATGTGTCTTGGAACATCTGCCTGCCACGTGCGCCCTTTGACCCAAAACACCCTAAATGTGAGTACCAAAAGCGTGACACGAAATCAGAGCTGCAATCGCAAACGTATTTAGGAAAAAAAACTCGTTTAAATTACTCAGTAAGGTCGTTATCGATGTGAAATATTATTATTATTAATGTGAATGTTATGTTTTAGGAATGCATTGATGGTTTTATGTATTAATGAAGCCACAGAAATCGGTTGATTTCTTGTCAAGTGCATTTACAATTCACTATAAGATCCTATTTTTTCTAATACATAAAAGAGTTAATATAATAACCTTGAACGTCTGATTGGGGACGAAATAATTAATTATGAATGAATAACATACGTAATCCTTCGAACCTACGATTCATATTTAAATTGTTGTAGGTACTATGAGTCCAGTACGGGACAACAGGCCCGATTCGAAGTGGAAACCGATATACGACAAAGGCAAGACAACAAGTTTAAACGTTAATTTCTCAAACCCGACAAGGCATTGTAGGCAGCTCGCGTGTCAGGCGTAATAGCAAAATGCCTGAAACGTCGTACAAAACGTAACAGATTTGCAACACCCCGGGCCGTCTCCCACGCTGCGGCGCGTCAGTTAGAACACGTGTTCCGCGACCCATAAACTAATTTCCTGCCCCTATCTAACCTGCACCGTTAGAAAGAGACAGTGGCGACTGCTGACGGACCAAGCGGCTGTGCGACGTTTTGAAAATGCCCCGAGCGGAATCCCAGGCTCAGCTTGACCAAATTATTCAGACTGTGCAGAATTTTGAATAATTTATGTCTTATTATTCCATTCGCATGCCAGCTTTGGATTCCGCACGTGGTCGTCTGGTACGGTTCGATCACGCGATCGCAATTAGGATGCATTTTCCTTTTGTTTGAAACGAGGCTTGTCGCAGACGGCCACTTTTAGTCGCAGTCTCAAAAGTCAATGGCACTCCATTTTGTAGCTGCCGTTGTTTTCTGTAGCTCTAATAAATGAATCGAAAATAATCAAGAACGGGCAACAAGTGGGAGGAGTGCACAAATCTGCCTACCTTTGCGGGTAAATACAGATATTATGTATGTAAAATTGTAGAGATGAAAAGGACGACGTGGAAATAAGACGGAAAATGTAAATATGTGGACTACCTTGCAAAAACGTGAAACTGCCTGTACCGTGTACCTTACACGGTATAGGCAGTTTCACGTAATGTCTTTCTGTCGCAGATATTAGATTTTCGATTGAAAGCTGTCTGCTCTACGCCTTAAGCGCAGGCTATAATTTATCAATCACAGCAGTTACTACCTTACAAACTTGGTAGTTAAAATTCTTTCTCATCACTTTAAAAGGACGGAATTGCTGAGTCATAATGTAAGGCACGGCTCTCACAGTAAATATAAATATGTGAATTTTTTTCAGATGGTAGAATCTTTATGTAAATCGAAGAGAAGAAAAAAGTCCGGGCTTCCAAAGGTCTTGTTTCTTTTAATTAATCCCTTATCCTCGTTATATTAGGAGGGGATAAACTTCAAACAATGCTCTCGAGATTTTCCGAAATGAAACCTTAAGTTTTCTCACATTAAAATCAGTTGGTAAAAGCTCACAAGTGCAATTTCCACTTGCAAAAACAGTCTCGCCTCAAATTATGTTCTAACCGTGTTTCGTGACCGGTGCCCACGTATTTCCCATCCATACACAGTATCGCGCATGCGTTCGGATAAAAGAACACTCGATAGTGGGACGACAGGGCATCGTAAATTAGATGATTGCGATCTGAACAGGATGTTGGCAAGGCCGCGCCAAGACGGATGGTTGCAGACAATGTTGCTGCATTCACATGCCATTGGAGATCCCTACACCCATCGCTTGGAGACACTAATGGGTTTTATGGTCCTCAAGCTAAATAGAACATGTTGATTGATAGAAGAGTCAGCTCTGTCGTGATTTCCCTGTGATGGACAGACCTCCTGAAATGCGGAGGCGCCTGAAAGATACAAAGTCCCAACTTTCCTTACTCCTCCCGACCACAATAAACACATTGTACTTTCTACGGTGAGCCGTACCACCAACAGCGGAAGTAGGGATACAGTGGGTTTGTAGCGTATTTTTCATGTGTATTAACTTATTAATATTACCTTGCAAAATTTGGTAGTTTCTCCGAAACAAAAACTAGGAAAGGTATAAATCACCAGCAGTTGAGTAGGACTTTGGTCGCAGGTTCTGCTTGAAAATAGCACAAAATTGTATGTGAACTTCTGAAGAGGCTCTAGCTACAGAGATATTCAAGACAGGAAATATCAGCAGGCTAATATCTGTTGGTAGTAATACAACCTGACCCTGTTATCATACCCCATCATAGAAAAACAGACGATTCAAAAGATAACAAGAAATCGAATCCATCTATAGAAATGTAAATGGTACAGACCAATATTAGAAGTAAGAATGCAATGGAAATCGCAATACGCCAGTACAAATAGGGAATGAGTATGCAAATATTACCGCTCCCACAAAGACAGTCAGTCACAGCGAATGGTGGCACCGAGCATATTATTGTCTCCATTACACTAACCGTCGTTGTAGCGGCAATTTCCCATATTTTACACTCAATAAACGGGCGGAACATTCTCGCATTGCTGTAAATGAGATAGTCGATAACTGTATTTCTACGACTCTCATAATAAAGTAATAAATGCGCATATAGGACGCGTATCATAGTTATACGAGTTGGGCCGGTAAGAGCTAATAGCATCTAATAGAGGCAGTGGAGGTTCCGTATAATGAATGGTGAAGCCACCCAGTGAGACGCGGGGACGGGTCTCGTGGCCACTTTACAAATCCGAGCGGGGATGCCACTAAAGATAAGATATAAATAATCTTTTAAAGATAAAAATGGGCAAGTCAGATATCTCTCTAGGTGTTGAAAATCTTAGTATAAGGGCCAATAAAATGTGACGTCTATAATTTTAATTTGAAGTAATTTGTTTTTAGTGAAGTTACAAATATGTTATATAAAATAAAAGTTTCAAAAACAATGCACAGCCAATTCTTCTTTATTTTTCAAATTATTTTTAATCAAACTCAATTAAAATTAAGGGAGACAAAATATTTTAATGCCATATTTTATTAATTAAATTGTTATGACAACATTCATTCTCGGCCAGTTACCACAGCGTTCCTTGACAGCAGACCAGATAAACTGTTTTTAATTTCATTTACTTATTACATCCTATACATATAAAAATATAAAAAATACAGGAAATTACTAGGCATTAGCCGATCTACTCAATCCAACAGGCAACATGCGACAAGCCCAAACCATTAACCAGCGGAGACTCCGTCTAGTCTGTATCCGCTAACTGCAAATATTTCTTTCTGTTCGGTGCAATGTCAGACTTAGACCAGTTACAATCATGGGGTTACAATCATGTGACTACGTCTGACCTCAAGCGAATTTAAATTCAATCTGTGTACTAGAAAGACGCTAGTGATAGCCCTACGAGTGATTCGCGTGAACCGGAATACCGGACACTTTCAATGCTTCGTGTTAATCACGCTTCGCTAGCTCCACCATTAATCTTGTATATTTTTGCCGAGAGCGTAGAAACATCGGGAACATTGCTAAGTCGTGGAACAATAATGGAGCTATGACGGAGAAGATAAACGAGGGAAGGTGATGACGTCCGCCATTGTAAGCGTCTATTCTCTTCAGCCCTCACACTAAGTTTCAAATAACGCTATTATACCAGTACAGTGCATAGTATCTTAGTATGTTAGCCGATTATGTTATGGTTACGTTATCGTTTAACCAGTGATGATGATGGTAAATGGCCATGTATCTGCGAGTATTTAAGCTTGCTTAAGGGTGCTTGATGATACAATGATCCATACAACCAACAGCGTCTAAATGAAACCGATTCCCCGACATACTTTCGTCTATCTATCCATCAGTCTTTTGCGGTCCACTGCTGGACATAGTCCACTCCTAAACTACTTACTTTTAGCTGATAGTTGGCAGTTTGAGTTTTCTGAAAGTCACTTGACATACCTACTGCCACCCATTCCCCATAAATTGATTGTAGTCAAAGACTTCGGTGTGAAGGATTACATTAGAATCGTTGATGTGGTGTATCACAGATCAGTTACAGACACCTACCTCGTGGCAACTTCTACTGACAAACACAAATACATATTAACATTAATGTACTGCCGCCCTCTGAATATCTGCTTGGTACAAATTAAATTGTTGAAATGGCAAATTTATTGATACGCTTATTCTTTTCATAGATACTTAATTATCGATATTGACAAGAAACGCGCAGCAAATACATTTCATTAATTCACTCGCGAACAGAGCTCGAAGCGTAACCTGGTCGTGTCGTGATAAATTGCTTCATTTGGTCTATTGTCTTAAAACTTCAAGCTTCTAAGTTACTTTTGCCAGCCGGTTATACAAAACAAGCAAATAAGCCAAATTACAATTTGGCGTGAAACCAATTGGTTGTTACGGCGTGTCAGGATGTTATTATCTCTTGATTCTTCACACGTATTGTTTACCAGAAATATAACTTACGGTATCTTGGAGTTCATGATCATATTTTTAATCAGTTTAGATTAGCTAGGTTTAGAGCGTCTGCTCTAAAGCACAAGTTAAATTTCAATTTATTTATCAGTGAGTACAAATTTAGTTTTCGATTAAAACAATATTCAACTGGGTCTAACGACCGTTAATTTCAGCTCACTCAGCAGATAATAAACGGCTGCAGCCTCCAAGCTTATAAGGTTATAAGTTCCGCCTGGTATCTTTGAGCAGTTAGTTTGAAGTCATGGGCTACAGCGAGACACCCTGAAAGATTCAAGTCTGCCCATAACTTTATTTACAAATTTACTTTACGTTAGTAAATGACGAATTCAATGACGATTAGGACTTTTTGGATGACGATGTCCTTAAATTCATCCGGATGCAATACATACATTTCGAGATGAACATTCCATTTGTGCACCAGAGCACAACAGTTTTGGAGGAGATGCAAAGGTTTCTCATCGTCCTCCTTGCAGAATCTGCACTCCTTAGAGTGTACTTTTGTACCTACCTTATATTGAGTTGTGAAATATAAAACTTTAAATTACCTTTTTTTATTGATATGAATTACTAATATTTAATAGTCAATAAACGCTACACACACACCCCGCGGTAGTAGGCCTGTGTTGCGGGTTGCGGAAATACACAGAAAACAACACAATTTAAAATCCAAGAGCCGAGTACAAATATATATTTGCCACGATCGGGATTCGAACCCAGGACTCGCGGTTGGGCAGTCAGGGTCTCTCACGTGATATTTATATACATAAAACGTTTTAAGAATGTAAATTGACTTGGTTCTTTTACTTGGACCTTGGGTAACTTAATATTGGAATAAAAATATTAAATCGCTGACGCTTCTAACTTTTACCTTTTCTACCGGCTGGAACTACTAACCTAGGCCTTGTCACGGATAACCTACTAATATCGTACACTCCCGATTTAATGGTCCTGCAGTCCGCTATGTTTTATATGAGGATAGAGATTTCATCTTACGGAAATTGTACACAGCCGATGTAATCTAGCTTGTCTGTCTTAGATCCTCCATGCCAGGGAGTTTAAGTTGTGTTTAATTTCAA
>DWTT01002317.1:0-10229 GCA_018250895.1 Carterocephalus mandan | reverse complement strand
TGGAGTAAACGACTGCTCGAGTGGAGACCGCGAATAGGCAAACGTAGTGTGGGACGACCTCCTGCTAGGTGGCGCGATGATCTGCGCAAAGCGGCGGGGAGCAAGTGGATGAAGAGACAGAGAGAGATAGAGGAATAGCGAAAGTTGGCAGGATAGAGCCTGGAATAATAGACCACAAGTTTTGAAAACTAGTTATTATTTACATAATTTGTTTCTTAATATTGATTTTGAAGTCAAGACTACTAACAAGTTCTAATCAACAAACCATCCTGCTATTAGTTATGGTTAATTATTATGCATTTGAAGTGCAACGTCATTCTAAGTGGTTTTTTTACCAATAAAATTAGTTAAGTTTTTTTACATACAACTAACATTTCATTGCTGTTTGTATGTATGCATTTATGTTTTGTAAACCTCAACTTTCGTTAACCCTGCTATTACGTTTGGTTATTATGAATCACTAAATATTAATACCCCACCTTACCACCCCACCTGGTCACCCCCTTAATCCATAATTTTATACGCGCACAGCGGCGTTGATACCGAAGGCGTTTGTACGCCTAGCTAGAGCAATTGGACTTCCCAAAACCCGAATTTCCTCACGCAAGGCGACAACATCATTGCGAAATAGGACGTGTAGTTCAGACAGCTACTGAATTCGACTTTTCTCAAGGATAAGGATTTGCACACGTGAAGCCTATACTGTGTACCTATTGTTGTACATCCCACTCAAATTCTATTTTTGCTTTAACGAATGTGTGAATATATCTTTTATGCCAAAAATTATCTCAGTACGAAAATCACATGAGAAAATGTTTCGTATAAAAATACGTATTGAAGTAGTATTTTCCACTTGATACGATTACAGTTATGGTACTGTTATTGTTTGAGTTCTTCGCGATAAACAGTAAACTATTCATAATGGAATTTGATTTGGAACAAGAGAAATAGCTAAGGAAGTGAAATTTATAAAAACTTTTTTCTAATCATTTTGAATCTTTTCACGCCCTCTGTGTAGCAAGTCAGTAAAAATGCGAAATTTGTAGTACGAGTATTTGCTGTTATTCCGTTGGACGCCGGATATGTCAACAGAACGTGATGGCGATTTCAATCGGTCTCCACATTTATTTTGTTGTTTATGTTCGGATTCCCATTCATTATTACAGGGAATTATGGATGAACAAGATTTCATTACTATTTTAAGCAAACATAATGAAACATTTTTAAATCAAAGTGTACAAGTTATGAAATTAAAGATCAAACCATCACCATCACTGAATTTTTTTTAACTCTCGTGACATACTGTCTTTTATCTACAAACACAACTTTACGTCAAACGAATGTTTGCATTGAGTGAGATTTGAACCCACGACCCTTGTAGTACTATTGTGCCCGTCAGTATTGCAAAAGGCTTACCACATGGGACCTAAAACCTCAATAGTAATAGTGTGTAATTTCCATATAAACTTTATTTTCTGTTCGGTCCACGTGATATTCATAAAAAGGGGTAGGTCGCTTCACGTATTAATATGATTTAATGCGTATAACACAACAACCTTGTTGGGCAACCGAGAAGTGCATACTGCTTTTGACTGCATTTTTATAAATTTTTGTAATTTATTCAATTTAATTTTTTTAATGATTTTATTCTTGCTTTTCTTACGAAATAAATACATTTTCTTTCTTTCTTTCTTCTAATAGTTTCAACCCTGCTGCTGCTAGCGGTGGCGTGCTTACAGAAAAGTGTATTATTGCTGAGAATAAAATGTTCACATTTGATCTCACACGTATTGCGCTCTTAACAAATGCATTTTAATCCGCATAGTGCACTCTGCTCAATTGCTCGCCCATCGGACGTGAGCTCTCACATATTAATAAATCATTATAAAAATTCCAACAATTTAATTGTACAATAGTTCAAATTCAAACATTCCAACAATTCTATTGTATAATAGTTAAATTTCAAACATTCCAACAATTGTACAACAATGGTATTGTACAATAGTTTATACAACTGTATTTAAACAACTATACTACCCCAAATATTATATTCAAATATGTTAGGTACCCTCAGCTGAATATTAAACATTCACCTGGTGGTAAGTGGTTACCGTCGTTTATAGACACTGGCCACAGTTGCTGTTGCAGTTGCACAGGCCCTGAAGGGATCTTTACCTAGATAGTAACTGGTACGTTCAATTGAATTATTTGAGACTTATCTTACTCTTCCTAAATTTATATACATAATGGTAATTTAATATCGATTGGTACAATAAATTTTAGGAAATTGCTGTAGTGACTGAAATAACAAACTAGATTAGACTGACACTATTTGCAGGAAGAGTTAAGGAATCACGCCCATAAACCACTGCGATCTGTATCTATTACTTAAGCTTAGATATCCCACAGCCAATTAATCCCCAGATATAGGTACAGGTAACACTAATAGTCCCAGCTCGTATCGTCCTCATATCTTCTAACGAACTGATCCAATAATATTCCTAATATCATCCATCGGACTGACATCTACTAACAGCGGTGGGTGGTACTGCATATTAATTTCCTATCATAAAATACTTACACAAAAAAAACACCATCGAGTTGAGAACCTCCTCCTTTATCTCGGTTAAAAACAAACTTACACCGGCGGCGCCGCGTAAGCGATGGCTAAGTCTGATTCTCCACATAAAAATTCAAATATCAAAGCATGTTTACTGACATATCTATCACTTGAAAAGCCAGATGACCAGCAAACTGCTACTGACTCGTCTTTGCTGGCCATGATTGATATTCGTAGCATGATTCCTCATAATTTCGGATATAATGGCTTATGTTGATCGCTGATTCGTATGGTCATCGATGTTTATTTTCATTTGTTAAAAATTATACAAACAGAGAAATTTTTTTAATTTTTTCTCTGAGTGCATAATTAAGTGAGCGTTTTGATACAGATCGGAGATCTACGGAGCGAAGGGTTGTCTTCGTATATTTGACATGCCGCTCGAACACTCGAATGAAAAGCTCGCCAACCGCATTTGCGGGTAGGTACGTAGTACTTAACTTGTAACTTGTTTCTACGCACAGAAGCGCCAGCATGACCATACACAGGATAACTGCATCTGCGCAATTTAAAAATAAAACAACTTTACCTCTAAGTAACACAATGCTTGAAAGATTATTTTATAAAGATACGGCACGCTTAGAAATATTAAATAACCATTCCGTCAATATAACAAACTTTAGTATGGAAAAATTAGAGTCGTCAGATAGAGAGAAAATATCAATCAGGATCAATAGGACATTTTGATACTTGAAACTTCTAAGAACTGTGAAAAGTGAACAAGATCACTCGTAATAGTAATATGCTATTTTTCACAACAAGATATACTTACGTCAACTTTGCCCCAGCTTTAAATTATATATTGTGATCAATTTCAACCGTTTCATCAATTCAGATCATAAAACATTTGCAACGTCAGAAAAGTTAACTAACGTAATCACTCAACGACAGAATAAAGCGTGATTTCTAACTGAAAGTACCAATCAATCGTTGACCCAATCAAGCGGGTAAAAATAACAAGGCCTCTGCATTATTAGTACTGCGCTTTTGGACTCGATGCGTCGATAATTGACACATCACTGGTGAGGGATTGACTGGATTTTTTATGCACTCCCAATAAAATATTCAGCAAGTATAACTGAATAACGTTATTGATTGTTGCTGTTAATGGATTTGCAATCACGCTAATTGAAAGTGTAGGGAAAATAGTGGTGCTCACGGAATTTCAAAATTCGGCAAAGTACCTACGTTTTAAATAAAACCGTTCAAAAACAAGCTTCTTTCTGAAATTTGTTACGCATGACTGCAATATAGATTAGTAGGAAATTACCTGAGCTGTCCTAGAAAATACCAAATTGCTCTACTTGTACCTAAAGATATCACGGTTATTTTATACATTATTTATATATTACAACCCTAGATAATACTATATTGTATGTAAGTAGGTATGCTAGTTATATAATGCAGTATTACTAGACTAAATTTTAAATGGAAATACATAAAAATTTAAAATTAACCTAAAACTAAAAAACCTTAAAAAATATAAAATAATAACTAATACATATTATTAAAAGGAGTCCCCTTAGGCAAGGTTCCGAAAATACTGGCATATATACATTTATAGGCTATTAGGCATTTATAGGCTAAATATAAAATTATTTAGGAAAAAAATATTAACCTCATTGTCGTATTGCGCTAGCAGTCTCTCGGGTTCAAACCCCACCTCGCACAAATAACTTTTCTTAATTTCATTATGTTTGCGTCCTATTAAATTTCAAATATTCGGCTGCTATAACTGTTAATGAAAACATCAAGAGGAAACGTGCATGTCTGAGAGTTCCACATAAAATTCAAACGACATAAATTCTGCTATTCCGCATACAGCATGCTCACCAGGACGTAGCCCCTCTTATTCCTAGCCCGAGGGTCACATACATGCACTTAAAATTAATTAAAAATACATATAAGTGCTCAAAAATATCATTAAAATAGTAGTAGTCACCAAAACAATTACGAAAATACGTATTTGTTGATTTTGAATTAACAATCGAAACACTGAGACTCACAAAGTATTATACGGAATACAGTCCTATAAAAGGACAACCACTATAACTTGATACGTCGAGCTATGAAGCCGAAATCCGATTTTGTTCATACGAGCACCAGTGAGAGATATCAGAGGGACCTTTGCAGATTGGAAGCCGATAGGTTTCGTGTTGTGAATAAACCATGAGTTGTTTTCAATTTAGCGTAAAAGCGTTCCGTCATAAAACTGAACCGTTCGTAATTAACGCCCGCGCGTATGCGACAAATGTAGACGGGAAATTATTTATGAGGGGCTACACAATCACTCAATTACACTCGTGCTCTTTGATAAATACTGCGAGGTATAATGCGAGGCACAGATCACGAGTGCAGACCCAATATTACAACTCATGCGCGCCAATAATGGGTCACGTACTTACAAACAAGATATGACAAAGTGTAGCGAACTGCAGGCAATGTACAAAGTCATATAGCGTGCTAGAGCTTATAAAATCCTACATAAAAAATGAGTGGAGTCCTAGCATTAAATAAGTTTTTATTATCTAGTTACCTAGTAAAATTGCTTTACCCTTTCCAAGTTACGTTGATTTGCTTTAAAAGCCGTAATACAAAGTTCCTTGTAACATAAAACCCTGAAAAGGTGAACATAGATAAAATTTTCCTTTGTATTGTTTTATCAAAAGAATAACAGCGGAATTTTTCTCCGTGGAAAATTATAACTTGATACCTTCTTAGATAGTTTTTAACATTTAAAGACAAGTTCCTCTTATACATAAAACTGCAACTAATTAGAAATAATGCATAGACGTCTCACTGTTGGGTACACAGACACAGCTGTGGGAGGTCTCGAGCATACTCCACCACGTTGCTCCCATTCAGGTAGATGTGCGGTGACCATTTCTAGTACAAGCGCAGACGGCGGATCAAAATCCATCCATCCATTCGTCATTCTTTTTGGGTCCACTGCTGGACATATCCCCCTCAATCGTCGCCACTCGTCTCGATTCTGCGCCTTCTGAATCCAGGTCAGGTCGTCAGTCCACCTCGTCGGAGGGTGTCCAACACTACGTTTTCTGAGACGCGGTCTCCGCTCGAGAAATTTTTCTACCCAACGGTTATCTGTCCGTCGAGCGACTTGGCCTGTCCAATGCCAATTTAGTTCACTAATCGTTCGAACTATGTCGGTAACCTTCGTTCGTCCACGGATTTCATCATTGCAAATCCGGTTCCGTAGAAAAATACAGAGCATAGCTCTCTCCATAGCGCGCTAAGCAACTATGAGCTTGCGGATCAGACCGACGGTAAAGGAACACGTCTCGGATCCATATGTCTAAACTAGTGCAAAAAAGTCTATAAAAAAACTAGCTGTCTTAAATAAGCAATCAGCGAGCGATCAGCGATTCTAGTGCAGACAACGCGCAAAGTGTAAAAATATATCATGTTACAACATTTCCATTAAATTCGTACTGGTTTAACGAATAAATATCAATAATTATTAATAATAATTCCATGTCTAAATCTTTGGCAGAACTAAAATACTCGTATCGCAGCGCAAGTGACGGCGCATCGCGTTGTCCACTGTGTGTTCCGACCTCAAGTATACAGTTTAATTTGTTTTATCGCTTGCTATCCGCATTAATTATGAGCTGGAGTACGAGTACGTCTATAGGAGTCTAAGTCTGAATCCTGTGTCTGAATCAAAACAGTTATGATATGAATCTAATATGAGTATTCTGCCCAATGTTATACAGAAAAATCTTTTCAAATTGAGCTGGCACTGATATTTTTCTTTTCAGACGAACGGTTTTGAATAGTGATAAAGTACCGAGATGTGAATATCCTTCCCGTACTGCTGAACATTTGTAGCTTTTAAAACAACAAAACATGAATCAACACAAAATGCATAATAAACTAATTTGGCAGTCGGGTTTATCCTCAAGGCATAAAAAATCGTATGTCGTTAAAGACGTCTGCGACTCTGCTTTCATAGCCAAAACCAACCATACAAAAAGATAATTTAATGAAAATTAATTAAGATACTTCGATTTTCAGCAGATATGATTAATCTAGATATTTTAATTTAAGCAATCTATACCTACTAATATTATAAAGCGGATTAGATTTTTTGTTTGTTTAAACGCACTTATCTCTGGAAGTACCAGTCCGATTTAAAACAATCTTTTTTTACTAGATACCTACATTCATGAGGAATTGTTTAGGCTATCTAAAATAAGACCTTACTTCTTCGTTTGCACTAAATATTAATATTTGTTAAGAAAGTCGGAAGGGCAAGCGCTTCTAAAAATCCTTAAACCGCGTGCGCCGTCTTACTACACATAGTAGTAAGACGGCGCACGCGGTTAGTATAATGTGTTACAAAAAAGGTAGACGTTTACTAAATCAAAAAAATACGTATATGATAGCATATACCTAACTCTTATACATAAATCACAATAAAGTATTTATTAAAGAAAAATTATCCAAATTTAAAAAGGGATTCACGAGCGGCCTTAGCGCCTAAAAAGCGGCACGGAGATTGAATTTTACTTTTTAGTAATTTAATAGGTAAGTAAACAATAAATTAAGGTCCTTTAAGGGGTACATTTGTAAATTATCATAGGTAGTACTTATTTATTTACAATTTTGGGTTTTTCTAAAAGTAAAATCTTAGTGGTAGTACTGGTTGATTGATAGCTTCATGGTAGTTTTGTTTTTAAATCTTCGAAGGGGCAGACAAAGGTGAGAAATAAAAAATGTAGGAGCCTACCTACTACCTATATGGGACCTAAACATAACTGGTGAAAAGTAAGAAAATTAGCGTACCACGACACGCGACAATGCGGACGGACGCAGATTCGCGGATGCAGATTCGCGGATGCAGATTCGCGGATGCAGACTCGTGCACACGACCCACCCTGAGGTGATAATGTTGTATAGAAAACCGGAGGCAAGATCTTAGCGGTATGGCCGTCCGATCGTCATAATATTCTGCAGAAGCGGACCATGGGAAGCCACTACAACTCGTACATACAAACTACAAACAGCCGAGCCGTAACAAACGCAAAATTTGTTACGCAACTTTCCCTGTTTGCAGTATTTGTTTCCGTAAAAAGTTAAAACTGTAACTAGTTAAAACAACTCTAAACGAATGTTCGAGTTAGTCTGCCCTGGCTTTAGAAAATAATTAATTAACTCGTGCAACAGTTAATTGATCAAGCATTAGTTTTACCTGCTTACCTTGTGGAATATTTTTAGTTACACAAAAAATAATTTTACAAATAATAGAACAGCAGATCAGCTCAGATCCGATCGTCATCTTTCATATCTTGAAAATGAAATACAGTTATTGTCAAACTCAATAAGCGTTCAGAACCCAATGATGTGACCGCCAATATTGATTGATGGGTGACCGCTAGTGGCTTTCGTGGCCGCTTCCGTGCTTAGGAAGGCACATAAAGCGTCGGCCCCTGTTAATTTCAATTGTAAAGCAATCAATAACCCTTTAGTAGGATCTTAGGATGACTTGAGAACACTTTCAAATTCAAATTCAAATTCAATGGAGCAGCGTGGTGGAGTATGCTCTAGACCTCTCGCAGCTGTGGCAGAATAGACCCGAGTCCAATTTTAGTAATCTGTGGAATAACGACTAGTTTTTTGTTAAATTTATTTAAATTTTTCATTATTTCACAGAGGTAGATACGAGTACAAAAACAAAATGCTATTGTATAGTTGAGTTTGCAGATAAAAGCTTCTCAATAAAGGATTTAGTTTTGTTGGCTCTATTCACTAGATTGTCTCACACTAGGAGGAGTAAGCTACAGCCGTTAAGATTTTTTATAATAGATAAGGACAATTCTCTTATGTGAAATAAAAAGACTGTCTTTGTCTGAATCAACTTGGCTGTGCCAGTCAGAAGTGGAGAATTAGAATTCTTTCAGAAAAACATAATGAAGTTCCAACTGCTTTAAAATTGTTTTTAACCGTAAAAGAGAAATAATTACAGTACATATTTTTATAACTAAGCCTCTCCTTTATAATATATAAATATAAGATAGCAAACGAGCATTTCACTACCCACAGGTTGGTGCCCATGAAAACTATGACAGACTGAATAAGAATCATGTAGGTTGGATAGTCCAGTTAGAGAAATAAACTTTAGTTTGTCAGTTCGTTAGTAGGTATGAAGACAAGAGTCCTCAGGGTAAGAATTATTAATTACAGTTAGTCCTGTTAGATGGTGTTAGTTATAGTCGAGTTAGGTGCGTCATCTCGGCTGTAGAAAAAAGTAACCGGAAACCACACCTTACCGACAGGAACACAAATTGCTTTAAAAATTACTTCACCGCATAAAACTCACTTAAACCAGTTGAAACCCCAGCGGCACGCACTAATGTCTTTTCTAAGTTATGTGCGATTTAAGAAATTAAATGTCGCTTGCTACACCTAACGTTGAAGGACACATCTTGAGGAAACCTGCATGCCTGAGAGTTCTTCATAACGTACTCGAAGGCATGTGAAGTCTGGCCAACGTGGTGGACTAAGGCCTGATCCCTCCCATTCTGAATGGAGACCCGTGCCCAACAGTGGTACAATGAATGGGTTGTGATGATATAACTATTGCCATACACCGGGCTACGGCTGAGAATTTAAATTTGAAAAACCCAATATTACATTGCCCGACCCGGGTATTGAACCCAGGTCCTCTAGATTAGCAATCGATTACGACCACTAAACCAACGAGGCAGTTAGGTAAACAAAATTATATAAATTTAAAACGACTCGTTTCATAGTCTGTAATAAAGCAAGCGTTTTATTTCAGTTCTCGAAATGTTTTATGCCAACGCCAGGGGCTAAATCCGAGTGTTAAATCTTAATCTCGTTTTGATCCTGAAGGCTTTCAAGTATTCTCCCCTTTGATAACAGACATCTAAAAATAGGGGGAGGAAAAATTCTTCAAGGACTACGAGTACTTCTACTAAATACCTATGTAGTTGATACGTTTATTTTTATAATAGCTACATCCCACTGCCGGGCATGGGTCTGGGCAGACACAGCTGCGGGAGGTCTAGAGCATAGTCCACCACGCTGCTCCAATGCCGATTGGTGGAGTTTATTTTATTTACTTACTTACTTTACTTATTTAATGATTTATTACTTTATTTCTGGTCTGGTTTATTCTAAAGGCAAGTAGCTTAGTCCTCAAGGGTGGTTGTACTTACTGTACTGTACTTATATAAATTTTGTTTAGTTTGTTAAAGTTGTCACGGTCAGCAGACAGACAGACAGCGGATATTAATAGGGTTCCGTTTGTCACACTTTGGAATCCCTAAAAACCACATCCAGCCTTTTGTCATAAGTCCATATTGTTGGAAATAGTCTTCCCTTGATCAGTGCCACTGATCCCGGTCCTTTACCTTTATTTCAGCGATTTACGCTGTCTTCTTTATGTCATCAGTCCACCTGGTTGGAAGGCGGCACTGACACATTTCTTAATTTGTTAAGGGCGGATTCGACCAAATATAGATTTACGCGCGCGTAACTATACTAGGGATAATTTTATTCAATGATTTTATACTCCGAATAACTGAAAGTCGTTTTTCGACGCAATTTGAAGTTTAACTAT
>DWTT01002316.1:0-10230 GCA_018250895.1 Carterocephalus mandan | reverse complement strand
GAATTGCGATGGATGATTCGGCAGTTACGGAATATTTTATGTATTTTGTGATATGACTTTTTGTTGTGCTACATATATATGAGTATTTTTATGGTAAACAAAACATACTTTTCGTATGTATAAAGTCACGTATGTATCAGAAATCATGCACCACTGAGATATCTTCGCTGGTAATATTTTAGGTGCTGCGATGAAAAACTCGACCTCTTACTTGAGAAAGCAAAAATTATTCAGCCCTTAATAAAGAGCGGTCACTTACACTTTACCCACCACACGATACTTAAAGGTCTTAGTTAGTTTTGTTGCTAACAAAACTAAATCTTGTATTTCGACGTTATACAACTACAAGAACTGTGCAAGATCCCTTTTTCGCCACTCGAAGGCTCCGAAGCCCCCTCACCTGGCACCGCGTCTGACACCAGACATACGTACCGTAGCACTATTCCTGTCTCTGTCAAATAATTATCTAACAATAGATGTTATACAGGGAAGTGCAAGACGAATGAATCCGTGCTTCGGCCCGATAGAGCTCATCAACGCTCGTAGACTACGAGTTGTAGTCGTGTGCACACTTCGGGCAGCGACTTGTGGACGACTAGGGCGCTCCCCCGATCGCCGGACCAACGGAAGTCACCCTTACTTGGCGAACAAATAATGTTCGAGTACACAATTCGATAATTTACCGAGGTGTGTGACTCTGTTTTCTGCTACAACGTACACATGTACAAAAATCCCCATAAAATTTGAGCTACACAAAAATTCCTAAAAATCCCTAATGGTCATTGTCGGCTTTACACCAGGGCAACGCCAGGGCGAAAATACACTGTTTCTCTTTATAAATACAAGCACAACTCAACAACAATGTATGATGGAATTTAATCGCCTGACCTGATTTTGACATTATTTTATCAAAAACGTATAATTTCAGGCTTTTCCAAGACTGCAACAATACGTCTCAATTTGGAAGGACATATTTCAATATATCTTTACTAATATTATAAACATTTGTTTGTAATATTTTAACACAAAAACAACTGGATCGATTTCGAAAGTTCTTTCACCATAAGAAAGCTGCATTTTCACTGAGTGACATAGGCTATACTATATATACTACTTATATATTAATTACTAGGTGTAAACGAAACTATTGTTATGTCTAATTCCACGCGAGCGAAGCTGCGGCCGTTCCTTAGTATAAGATAAAACCTTTATACCGTTGCAGTGTAGCAATTTAAAGTCAATAAAACGCGCAAATTGAATCAGTTGAGCGCAGACTCCCTGCATAAGTGAGTTAGTCTGCACCTTGGCGCATCTAATGCATCGGACCATTCTAATTGTGGAAGCGGTGCCTCCTGAGTCTTCTGATTGCGAAGCGTAATGGCCGGACCGTTCGAAGCGACGTATGCTTCGGAACGCTTCACAAAGATTCGACTTTCTCTTCGTTTTACGTGTCTGTCAATTTGACGGGTTTCGTATCCTCCTTTCTTTTAGGCAATGGATTGGTTCTTTGTTCTTCGATAGAGATCGGTCGTTTGGGAAGATTTCTATTCATTAACAAAAAAGGGATGTCCGTATTGTATAGTAAGGGCGCGTCTACGTTTTTGTTTAGTTGTAGGCAGTGGGTATATAATATTCTGTATAATTAGCTTACATTACGTATAGATTGTTAGTTAGTTGGTTCAAACTGTATCTATGACTGAATTTCATGGCTACATTAAAATGAATGGTCCATCAAACTGGGTGCTCAAATTGTCATTCGTTTAAATTCCGAGTAAGTGTACAATATGCCCTTGATATGCGCCCAACACACAAAGTGTTCATCTTCTCTCTTATCTTATCTTATCTTATATCTTAAGATTTAGCAGTGTTTGAAGTTGGAGTAGGAGAGACCCACTCTGCTCCACCGTGCCGGGAACAACCGTATTTTCCCTCGTTACGACTTTATTGCCGTTCGACAAGCGACGTGAAGCCCCGCCGTCTATTTGTCGCCATAAAACCCAATTACTTTTAAATTATTCGCCGGTTAGGCTTTAGCAAGCGCTTGTAAGACCCCGCTTCATACTACAATTGAGTGGTACAAACTATGGCTCGTAAAACTAGTCGCGCCCTTCGAAGCGGTCTATCTAACACCAATAAAACGATCGCGCCCCCACGTACGATCTGCGCATTTTTATTGCCCATTTTAAACTTTCTCACGAATGTAATAAAGTTCACGTTTTGGGTGAAATAATTTTTAGGTGGTCGAATTTTAAAAACGGCCATAGTTCAAGAATGTTTATCGCCCTACAAGGTGCGGGTTTTGGGGAATATTTTCTATCAAATTAAAAAATCTGACCATATTTTGATATGTCGTAAATGTGTGTAGCGTTGATTTTTAGTAGTACTATCGGTCTAAGGAGTGCTGAATAACATCATAATAATTATATAGTTCCGAGTAGTCGGAGTTCGACCATAATTTTTTTTTTTTTTTTATTAAAATTTTACACGATAGTAAAGTTTCAAGAATTTAGACATAATCATAGACTTTTAACTGAAACCAATGTTCAAAGTAACGTGAGATACAACTAGCTATCGTATCAGTATCCAGGTATCAAAATGGTGTGTGTCTTGATTTTTATTTGCTTTTTACATTTTCCGGGACAGCCTAGATACCTAATTAGAGACTGTTCATAATTAAGTATTTTTTACTAACTTAATGCAGAAACTTCAATAAGCACAATGCATTTATGGAATGAGTTTTCCGTTGATTTCATGTCCGCGAAAGAAAATCTTTCTAATGAGCTCCTCAGAACTTCTTAATGAACTGAATATTTAAAAATAAGCACCGAAGTAAAACTTAACGAAACAAAATTTCCCCGTGCCAAATGAAATGTGAAATTCAGTCGACTGAAACGGAAACTTAGTCGCTTTGGGGCAGTGAGTGGAGGCGCGGCCGTCGCATCGGGATACAACGCAGTCGCCTATATCGCCGGGATACACAGCAGCAGAGGAATATCGGCGGCTAGAGATGCGAAAAGCTCGCCGAACCAGTTCTTCAAATTTTGTCACTATATACTCAGCTTAGTTCCGGTATTTCCGGTTCTTCATAAGATATTTATTTCAAAATATTACCACGCCTAAAAAAGAATATATCTTTATAACTGACACCCACAAATCGGTTTTCAAAAAAAGTACGCCGATTTAAAGTACCAAATTTACATGAAAAGAATCAAGGACCAAAATTAAGCTGTATTAGCCTGAAAGAGAGAACTTCTGTTCTTACTTAGTTCTTAGTCCTGGAAATCTTATCTGTCTGGAAGTCTTATTTTGTTAGTAGTCTGACTACATTTGATTAGTACCGGGATTTTCCGTAACATGAATTTTCGAGCCAGCTCTAAAACGTATCGTTTTAATCTGGTTCCGTACGAATTTCACACTATTCAGTCCGGCACGCTGCCACGTGTCCGCCGGCGGTCGCTAGAGCGGACCGCTGCATTTCTCATCTCGACGCCGGTAAATATGAGAAGTGCTCGAGTTCCACTTTATATTTTATTGGAATATATTTACCGTTTACGAATATTTTACAGTGCCGTTTTTATTGTATTCTGCATTATAATATGCTGTCAAGCCTATCAAATATGAAAAATAATTTAATTTTCATCTTTAGAACCGAGATGGAATAAACATTTTCAATTCTTCGAATATTGTTTACCGTTAAAATAAATATCATGAAAATAATGAAATTTTCGGTTTTAATTTGGGTTCTTTGTGCTCATTAGCTTGTTTTTAAAATTTAGACTTTCTCTTTTGTTCGCATGTCGTCATCTCGTAAAATTGTAATGAAACAGATTCTATGATAGAAGGTGTAATGTTTAGAAGTAAACACTAAGTTTCATCGTGTGCCGGTGTCAAGTGGTCAATTAATACAATAAATAAATAATTTCTACCTATTAACACATAAGTACGCATTGCTTCACATTAATATTTAAACAGTTAGTCACGAAGCTCAGCAAGCCTTGAAGAACGACTTCTTCTTCTGAGCATGAGTGACATCTTTTGTTAGTCAATATGATCTAACACCGAATTCCGCGCTGACGAAGTCAAGTTTCGGTACATTCCGTAAATTATTAAAATACCATTCATATAAATTCCGTTTGTGAATGCATCTGTGAATGAATCAATCTGCATAGAGTCTACGGGCATGCCCGGATAAAGTTAGCAAGTTGGGATGTTCGCTACCGACTGGGGGCGCTGCGAGCACTTCTGCTTCTTTGCTGCATAGTTAGCGTGAGTTAGCCTTCTTTACTTTGTTGGCTCTAGCTTGTTTTGAATATCAAGGGCTTAGCTCATTTCGATAAGGGAATTTTTTTGTAAAGGGAAACCGGGACTTGTCTGTAATATTCTTTTGTTTTGATCATAGACACAATTGAAAAGAAGTGCACTGGTAACTCCGAGAACGAAATAAAATACTTAGTCAAGAACCAAAGTGTCATCGTTAATATATATATTCGTCTGGCCCCAGGTTGAATCGATACAGATCTGAACTGGCTAGACATCGGCCGGAGTGTGCTTTTATACACTTTAGTCCTAAACGGCAGCAACGCAAGCCGCATGAAGTGTTGCTTTGCGGTATCTGTGTTACTTCACGATCACCTCTGATACCATAGATCACTCGACGCGTGCGCATTATGTAGATGCTCTAGCAAATCATTACAAACGTTTAGCGAGATAAAACCGCGATTTCTAATGCTAGTCCAATATACCTTAGACATATTTCCGTTTACTCATACATTCTAACTGTCAACGTAAAATATGCTTACAAGATAACATAAACTAACCCATTTCTGAAATAAAATGTAAGATTGGAATTAGTCGACTTTAGTATTTGACATGTGTGTTGCCAGTGATGATATAATATCCGGTTACGAGATGTCCGTGGTCCTTTACCGTCGGCCTTATTCGCAAGCTCGATGGATGGAAGGAGTATTTAAGTATTTTATTTTTACTTAGTGTTCTCATAACTAAGCATCTTCAACTTAAGCAAAAAAATCTTTGGCTGTGTTGTCGCACCATATTTAGTCTGTATCCAGCGCGATCGATCCTAATGGCGTAAAAACATAATCTGAAAATAAGTACGAAGAAACGGAAAATGTTTGTTGTGATTGAGATTGATTTAGACGTAATATTCCCTCGGCAAGGCTTCCGAGGTTCCTAGGAGGCCGCAATGAAGCCTCCATGTATTTCCGAGTCGCGCGGCTGGAAATTCCGATATTCCCTCTAAAACTGTCAGCATCCATGCGTATGAATGGATGGTGACCGCAGCTATCCATGCAAGCGCGGGGCGAAATCGAATTACGCAGCCGGTGTTCGGCCGGCGGCGGTGTTGGGGCCGGTGGGCCGAGCGCCCGCGGCCTGCTGCGCTTATACACTTAACCTTCCTTTACCCTCCATCGATCTTTATTATAAATCCAAGCGAACACGCGGGACGAGTCGCTGTGCATTTTGTCTGTTTTGACTGCTGTCTGCAATATTTTTTTATAAAAGATTTTCGGTCCTTCGCAAGTCTTGCCCTCGCCGGGACACGTGTCCGAAGAAAGTCAATAAGTATTGGTGAACCATAGCCTAAAGGCGCTGTTTAATATAAGAAAACACTACACAAGGATATTCCTAATGAGATTATCTTTTAAATATCATGCAGTCGAATGGAATTACTTGTATTTGTACTACTGCAGGAGCGGTTAATTCGAGGGTATAGACTGTAACTGTAATACGAGGAGGACTGAGGAGGCGTTGCCAGCGAGGAGGGATCGGATCTCTAGCTTAATTATTAGAACAATATTGGCCCTGTCACGCTGGCACGCTGTCATGGTGGGCGAAAGCAAACTGTGTTTCAATATGAGTAGCTATGATATTTGAGAAGGAGGAGCTAAGTGCATGATTCGCGGAAACAATATCTCATGTGTGTTGATCAAGAAAACAAGTTTGACTATAATACGAGTATATACCTAATCAATTCTGAATTGCACTGTGTAATAGAAATAAGGATACGTTATAAACCTTCGATCAATATAAACCGATAAATTGAGATAGCAAAAGAATGAGAAACAATCCAAGGGAATGAAGTTGCGACAGCAGTTATGAAATCAATTAGACCGTCGCGTCGGCTCTGTTGATTTCCAATTTTATTTGGGTGTAGCTACCGCGTAAGAATTGGTTTAGCTTGCGCGGCGAGAATCAAATGGGTTTGGAAACAGAATTACATCGTGTGGAGGCGCGCGCGGGAGGCGCCCTCTATCGCCGATTGGTTTACTGTTTGCACACGAGATTGCAGCGGGAATAGCGGGAATAGCGGCTTGGATTAGATTGATTCCGGACAGGTGTGGGGCTGTCTGTTGCAGACTGTCCTAATGGAATTAAACTATTTTTTTTTACTTTTTTAAGAATCGTCGTACGCCAGTTTGTTGGTCCACCGTCGAAAACTAAAAGGTTTGGTCGGTTACTACAAATAACTAACGACAGCGCCACCGTGCCATAGATAGATTCAGGAATTTTTAATATACATTTCAGTGTACATACGGTCGAGACTTGTTCCAACACTGAACTGCCTCACCGCACACTATTTCTAGTCTCAAACCGTTTAATATAACAGGCTCACGCAATTTGGCTTTGAAAGTATTAAAAAAAATGTTGTTCCCAGGATCGGTATGTGAACAAAATCTTTTATTACACGCTAGAAATTTTATTTGTATAAAACATCAAGGTATCTTGATTCCCACCAAATGTATACTTGACTCAAACTGGGCCTAGCGAAATTTCTTAACCTTTTCTTGATAAGGATGTCGAAGAGGTAAAGTTTCCCTCTGAGCGTATTGCACGCCGATAACTGATCCGCCCGCAGGCAGTAATCAATCAGCGGGGATCTGAGGGGATTTCTTCGTGCGCGTCTACCTCTTCGATCATGCGGTCCTGGTACGCGCTTAAAATATACTAACGTTATTGTAACCCATATTTTTTATCTTTATCAAAAGCTGTTTCAACATGTTACTTTGATCAAACGTTACGGAATTTGGACATTTGCGTACCGTTGAACTCCGATTCTTGTAATTTTTTTTGTACTTGAGGAAACTCTGTGTTAAATTCTCATATCATCAACAGCGTTAACCGTATTTTATCGGCTGGTCTACAGATTTGTAGTTTTTTGCTAACGGGCATTTAGTGAGAGGGGCTAATTAGGTTCCCCACTACCCTTAGCAGAATTTGGAGTGCGGAGGTTTTTGGGTTGATTACGTCCAGGGCTTGGGCTTATATCACAGCAAAGCCGGCCCGTGGCCTGCGCAATCAATCAGCTGGCTACCTAGGATTTCTTCGCACCCGGATTATGATACCCTTTTCTGCGTGGAAATCCTGCTAATGTGAGCTGGTAAAGAATAAGTATTGTAAAAGAGATTTCCTGCAGGGTCGATTACGCAATGATAACCTCTGACGCTCGTTCAAAGCGATGCTGACCAGACCATTTAAGATCGGGCGGCAATACACAATAATATGAAAGCTTTAAAGAAGTATGTATAACATTTTAATATTTAATCCAATATTGAAGTTCTGAGACAAATATTTTACATGCAGAATAATAGGAGTAGGTACACAAAGTAAAAGAAATCACAGGCAGATTCAAGTATAGTAGAGCCTAAATTACAAGTAGATATAAAGACTGGTTCATGCTGCTCTGTAGTCATCATCATTATGCTACATTAAGCATTACACAAACTAAAAAAAAAAGGATATAAATTGTGTAGCCTCAATGACTTGTTGTTGAGCTATACTTAAGCAATATTAGCACAATTATAAATACAACATTAAACAGGTTGTTTCGAAATGTTAACAACGCTGAGTCGAATGCGAAAATTTGTTAATGAAATCCGAAATGTTGATTGTTGCCGCTGGCATGAGCTGGAGGATTTCGGCTAGTGACTCGCATAATGGCGGGCGCTGCTGAGCCGCTGATGGGTCTTTCAAACACCTTTAAATCGTAAAGTGGAGAGAATAAAGAGGCCGCGGGCACAATGCGGGAAACTCATTTTGTACATTTTTTCATTCAGCAAAAAGGTGTGTGCCAGAGTGATTCGTTATTTTTAAGCACCCGCTTAGATAATTTCAGTCTGCTGCCGTGTTGTGATTATTATTTTATCTGTCACAGTGGAAAAGTTGTTAGATTTAACACAATAGAGTTAGAGAGCAAGTAATACGGAAAAATTTGCATTGTCACACTTTGTTTGTGGTGATTACGAGTACCACATTATAAGATAACATTGCTTATCATATTTAACATGCGCAGTTTCCTTCTAGCCGGCAAGGAAATGATGATTATGTTTTGAAGTATGTAGGTAGTATTTTTTTTTAATTTTTCAATTTTATATGGAAACATTTAATTGTATTTGTTAATTACGGAATTATGTTGCTATTACGTATTCTTTGGCAAAGGGCACCAACCGAGGCCCAGCCTTGTTATTGTACATTGTATTACTTAGGAAGTGATGGTGCTTCGATTATCTTAGAAAGTTCATAAAGCAACAGTCAGTCTAAGGTTGGTAGCCAGCGCTGAAACCAGTAAGAAATAAATCTTGGTAAGTTCACTCGCTCTTAAACACCGACAAAATTATTTCACTTAAAAATATTTGTGTGTGTGTATCATCCGCAACACTGGCCTTTTTCCAGGGGTAAAAGCCTTTTTTTTAAATCCAAAAATGATGACCACTCTGGGGGAAGAGGCTGGGTATGTGAGATTCCTACTCACCGTAACCCCCTCAGTAGTCTTCTAGCACATTTATGGAGGAGGCTGCGGCAACTCCTACGAAAGGCTCCGGCGCAACCCTCAACACCGGCCTAGTTCTACCGCGGCGGTGTAAGTGCCGCACGGTTACAAAAAGAAAAAAATACAGTGATGTCTGTACAACTGGCCAAGAGTGTGTGTGTTCATACGTGTGGTGTGTGTGAGAACGTAAAAAGGGCATCATCAACATCCGCACTAGAGACACTAGAGACACGGGGACAATAAATACCAGCAAAGGTCACAGATGACGACATAGCCAGGCGTAATATGTTTGGCAAGGGTTACCGGGCGCCATTGTCCGCGCCGCGCCTCGCTGACCGCTGTAAATTAGTATAATCACCCCGTGTTCATTACAGAAACGCTTTGTTCACCGGACAATGCCGGCCTGTTTACTGGGCCGTTGTCATGCTCGCAAGTGATCCAATACAGAATGGTGCGCATGCATTCAATCTCCATGGTGTATTTGTTCGGTATTAGTCTCGTAAAAACACGCCCTGAACTGATTTTTACGATATAAATGTTCAGTTCTTCTGCAGGCATTTAGATTATTTGTTGGCTCCAGCTAGGTAGGTTCACATTTTCGTTCCCGCAGCTCCGCCGGAAGACGGTGAGGAGGAACACCGCTGGTTTCAGAGTCCGGCATAACCCGACAGCGCTCCCCCCCGCGCCTGTCGGGTATCCATGAGGATTTTCCAGCGATAAAAAAAAAGAAAAAGGTATTCACATGAAAATTATTAAATATTTGGTGTAACAATGACATCAAAGCTAGTGTGGATTCCCAAAGCTTATTGATAGTCTGATAATCATTGAATCAAGTGCATTTACGAGTATAAAGCAAGTTTTAAGCTTATAAAAGAACTAAGAACATCCTTTAGTACTTAGAATGTACTCACTGATATAAGTATACAGGTATTCAACAAAACCTAAAAATATCGCAGCGCGCTCATCCATCCAATTTTCTATAAAATCGTTTTAGCACGTCCCAAGCAGGTAAGCGTACCCGAACAGCAATTACGGGGCTGGCACATTTATAATTAAACTAGCGACCCGCCCCGGCTCCGCACGGGTGCAATGCTGTCCGTGCTGATACTAAATATACTACAGAATGTCTTTATATACAACGTTCACATCTTTTTTGTCATTAGACAATACAAACATGTTTTCTTTACAGGTAGGTTACTCATGAAAGAGCGACATATAATTGGCCGTGTGAAAAAAAAATTTTGATCTCGTATATCGTAGGGTTCAGCCAGCGTTTGCAATGTATTATGTTTATTTGCGACATCACATTATAAACCTCTAAAATTATCAGTGTTTCTCTACTATATTAAGCATGTTATCTATATATGTATATAAAAGGAGAAGCTGACTGACTGACTGACTGACATATCAACGCAGGGCCGAAACTATAAGGGTTAGAAACT
>DWTT01002315.1:0-10230 GCA_018250895.1 Carterocephalus mandan | reverse complement strand
GTTTTAGTTCTGCTGGCATTGGAAACGGGAGTCACACGTCCGCATGCCAATGTTTTGATGAAAAGTAAAACCATTTTAAATGAAACAATACTTACTTTTGGTTGATTCACTGTACTGACAATATGTAACATAATAATATTCGCTGCAACCCATAGACGTCCCACTGTTGGGCACGGGTCTCCTCTCAGAATGGGAGGGATAATATGTTGTTAACATAATAATATGTTGTTAAGTATCTAGTTATACTTAAAACTTCGGGATATTGGTACCTATTGAAATGGTATTCTTAGCACATAGTTATTAGTAATGAAAAGATTCTCATCGTGCTTTGCGTGAAGTGGATGCTGTACCACAGTATAAATAAATACCTTTACTTCCTCTGTGTCTGTACTGTAGGTGCAACGTACCAAAATAATCACGGGTAAGTTTTAGTTGAGCCTCTTATTTGGGTGAGACTGCAGTGGAGTCTTAAGATTCTATAGAAGCAGACAAAAATCAGCTATCACGGGATTTATACCTACCTCTACAAAGGTTACACTGGCTTATATACATTTAAATATTGTAAAATTTTGTAAACCTAAATTTAAGAAGCCATGGGTTCCTCCTACTACCTTTTTTAGGAAAAACTCAGTGGTCAACCTGTGTGTTCAACAGACGTAGACAAAGTTGAGATAGTCTTCACTTCCGAATGGCTGACTAATAAGATTTCCACTCAGGCTAATATAGTACCAAGGTGTTCCAGCACGTTTTCGTGACGAGACGGGCATATGCGATTAGAAGCCGACCTACTAATTTGTTCTCCGTTCGTAAATTTCGTTTGGAATAACTTTCGGACTGAGTAATGGTGATAAAACACGCGAATAGTACCCGAACACGATGATCTGATAAAACATTTGAATTAAGAACTCAATCGTTGTATTTGAGAATGGTAATTCGAACAGAATGAACATTGAAGTTTGATTTCTCGGGTTTACATTAGCTCGATTCAATAATAGTAGCTGTATATGATACAACTAGAATTCGGACATAATCATCCGGGCCGCCCATTACAACTGTGAAAGACCTTGAAACATTCACGAATTTCTTGTTTAAAGTCTGTAACAGATGCGTTGCTGCATGGAGAACTAAGATAAACTACACCTTTCCGGATCATAGTCGCTTAAAACAAATATTACTCGGTGGAAATAAAATAAGTAGTAAGTACCACGTGGGCGCCTGGCGATGATACTGTCTTGGGCGAAGTCTAAATAAATCCTTTGTAGGTTATAGTTTATATATCATTATATATAGAGACTTAAAAACCTAAAGATTAATACATAATTTATTTTTAGTATCACCCTTATGCAAATGTAATTTTAATTAGAGACATTAAAATTCGCGGGTTAGTAATGATGATGAAAGTAAAAACATCGGGTTCGATGATAAAACATCTAGTAAATGTGGAGGAGCTTTGTAAATGTCGGCTCGTTATGCAGATTGCAGGTGCCAAGTGGCCCTCGACGACTTCGGCACGATGCTAAAATTTAATTTAGTAACGTTCAATTTTCGAATTTTGCTTTCGATCGCAATGCTAAATTTGTCGGTTCCTCCTCAACTAGAGCAGATGGATGGTTATTTGGTAAATAAAATATTATAAAAAAGAGAATTTTAAATAGCTTTTAAAACAAAATTAAGTAATGACGGATTCTATTCGAATTAGCCTGTATCACATCCTAATAATTTAGATTTTAGAGCGACTATGTAAAAAATCTCCACCATTATTGGAACAGCATAGTGGAGTATGCTCTAGCTAGACCTTCCGTAGCAACGTAGCTTCCGTAGCGTATGGAAGAGACCGTTGTCCAACAGTGCATCGGGCTGGTGGACATGGCTAAAATGTAAAAAATATGCTCTTGATGATTAGGAAACACAAATTATTGTGACTGTAGAATTCAATGTTATTTTATTGTAGCTATAGGGTACTAGATAATTATACAATACCTACGTAATTTGGTAACAAACAGAAGTAAGTCAATCAACAGTGACAGATACAAATAATTTTAGCCCCAAACAAAGGGATTCCCAAGTGATTTTTTACCATTGCGATTTCGTGAAACCCTGACATAAAATCGTTTGAATTATAGGTCGTAGGAGTTTCTTTTTACGAGTTTCTTAGTTATAATCTAAGTGATTCCCGTCATGTTGTATTGTAAATAGCTTTTTTTGTTGATTTGAGCTTGATGTATCTTGTTTCAAGTATGTATTTGTTTTGTCAGATTTATAGGTTATGTTTATGAATGTATTTCATCTGTACGGTGCTCTTGTGAATATAAAACCTTGCGATTTTTTTACTAAATTCAACAAATCGTTTATACAGTAAGTGATTTCTTTTAGGATTAAAACCAATAACAAAAATGTAGCACGTAAACTTTTGACGAATTAGTATCGCCCTGATAAATGAGCTTTTGTTCTCGATGCTGTAGTCATGCCTGCATTGCCGTGTTCCAATTCTCGGAATAATTGTTCAGCTCACACACAAGTTCAGTGGATGCCGTGAATTCTCAAAATTGTAATATAGGCAGTACAGTACACAAAACTGGAGTCTCTACTTTTGTATTGTACCTACAGATTATACGAATTATGTCACATGAAACATTTCTTATAACAAATTTTTGCCTTTTATTTGTCATTTTTACTCCACCAGCGACTCATACCTGCAACTACGTACCTACTTAATATTTATTAGTCACTGCTTTAAATCTGATCATATACGTTATCAATACTTGTCTGCAGCTGTATTGCACTAGCTGCCTACTAGCCTACTAAGGGTTCGGTGTTTCATCGAACCTCCCTCCAGAGTAGAAACCCAATAATCTTATCCAATCGTCATAGTTGCTGTGATAAGATGAGTAAATTGTAATACTGATATTTTCAGAAGCGGAATGCGACGGATGCGGAAGCGAGAACGACGAAGGGCGCAACGTGGGCGAGTTGCTCCTGCCGCAGTATGCACTGGCCACTGGTGGTCTGGCACGCGACCACCGCCCGCTCATCACCTTCCCCGACAACAACAACTTTCATACACTCTCCGCCTCCGAGTACCGCCGGCTGCTCCTCTACCTCACTTCTGTGCCCTCGTAAGTCTAATACCAGTTGCTCCTACCGCAGTACGCGCTGGCCACTGGTGGTCTGGCATGCCACCACTGTCCGGTCATCACCTTCCCCGACCACTCAGCGATCAGGTTAGTACCTACTCCAGGATATTATCGCCAATTACGTTACGTACTATAGTTTTTAGGTAGCTCAAAAGTCAATACTGGTACCTATATGTCCTTATCTGCGAAGTTGTGTCACTAAGCAGGTCGTGAATAAATACTATTGCCTTGCTACTCGATATCTTGTTGACAACCGGTCTGTTTGACAAGTGACTTAGCTCGTCCTATATAGATATTTTTCTTATATTTACCAATTTTAAAATAACATTATTCGAACATGTAAACATTGCCTTGATCGGAATGTGTACTTAGTCCAACTATTTTTGAGTGGTTAAAAATAATTACAGGAAAGTAACCAAATATGGCATAGTACCCCTAATACGGAATTTTGTCGTATGTCCTATCGCAATTCAGGTTAGATTCCGTTTTTGGGGTACTGTTCCATATTTGGTTTCATTTCCCCTAATATGTAATGCCTATTACCTACCTATACACACTTAACATTTCACCTGAATATAGTTGTTGGAGTTATTGCATTGGCTGTAGAGTTGTAAGCAGTGTTTACATACGTAAAGTTTAAATTTTTTCTTGTTATGTGGTCTTGTTGTTGTTCTTTGTATATCATTATTATTCTTATTTCTTGTCTTTGTGTTATTTTATTGTATGTATTTATTTTTATTTATTTCTTTTCTGCTGTTGTGCACCCCTTATATTTTTTGTTATTGTATCACTTCTCTCTTATTTGCCAAGCTTTTGCAAAACTTTTATTCTTTTTTTGTTATCAACTTCATTACTGTTTTATTTGGTTCAATAAATTATATTGTATTGTAAGTTGTTATATTGTATTGTAAGTATTACTAAAAATTAGCGAAACTAGTGTGCTTATTGAATTGTTATTTTATTTGATTAATGAGTTGGATCCGTAGTAGGGATAATGTACAGGATGACAGAGGAAGGATAATTACCACTATTTCCTAATTCATTATACTGTGTTATTACTAGGTTTTGATGCTATGCCTACAGCAGATTACGGTTATAATCTTTCTAACTAACTATCTATTCTGGGATTACGGTAACCATCATTAACACAGACACACCGACACTTCTGATGATGGTCTTCGTAATTGACCAATTGTCGTGTTTACCGATAACATTCACGTTATGTCTCTTATCCAGCTGCTTTTGTGGCAACATTGACATGACAACACATTAAGGGAACTGCATTAGTTGAACGACATGCGTACTATACCTTAAATTTCGACTTCTGCGTATTTTAAGTTTGTGGTCCGGTTGGCGCGTGTTACGTATAACCGATGCAGCCCATTGTCGAATGGGCTGCATCCCCATCTAAGGGGGATAGCGCCACTGCATGCTCCAGAAGGCCGACCGCTCCCTCTAGAGAGCTGTTGGACCTTCTTGCCCCCCAACCATCAGGGGGGAAATGGCGGCTATTGGCTGCAGTTCCACGTGCGCGACGACACACCGACTCCTACGCTCAACAGCGGGGATGTCACCGACGGGGTTCACCCCTGGAGTAATTGCCCGGATAGAAGGATCATCCTTACATGCGAATTCCCTCACGCAGGAGCGCACAGCCAGCCACAGCGCCGCGAAAGAGGAGGAAAGGTTTCGGCTTCGTTTTTCTGCGCATTCAAGATGCGAGCTATACTTTCGTGCTTCCTCGTATAGGTAGTCACATGAACCTCGAATCTCAACTAAACAAGTGCGAATAACTCGGGGCATCTCATGAATAAGTCCTATTTAGTCACATATGTAAGGAAATATCTTCTACTTTGAAAAGGCCTTTACATATACGTTCAATATGAGCTAATCCACTTTAAGATAACTTCGAAATGATAATGAGATCGTCTTCACGCACGCTTTCTGAATAGGTCTAGCTAGAGTAAGAAATCAGGTCACAGAACATGCAAAGTTAACAAAACCATTTATTACCGCTTCCGTTCACGGATCAACCTTTGTAAACTTGCATGCGTGCCAACAACCACGAATCATGCTAATCTTTCCTTCAAAATCAAATTTGTGTAGGTACCTGTTATGGCGCTTCGTTCCAGTTTTCTTGATCACCCTTATTTAAGAAACTGAACTGAGAATAACTAATCTCTATCTACCTTGATCAAATATTTCCGCTTACCAAAACTTAATGGGAACCTGGCAGAAAATAATTAAAAAAAAGAAAAAGAAAAAAAAACTAAAAAACAACGTCCAAGTTTAACTGTACAACTTCCCAAACACTATTAAGTAAATGTTATTCCTTCATGATCTCTCCTTCATAGTCAGTGACGCATAGATGGCCACTAGTGGCCCACTTATCACCAGGTGGCCCCTGGAAAGGTGCTGGCCCTGTGGTGTTCAAATATAGGTTACTAGATCAGTTAGAACTGCCTATCGCACTAAATAGACAATATATCTCCAGTAATTTTGTCTTATTAGGCTTAGAGCTTAGAGCTTATCAGCTCGCTTTCCACAAAGCAGTTTGATAAAAAGCACAATAAAAGTAAACAAAACACTCATGGCTTCACTGATATCATGGCAAATGAGCCGTCCGTATCAGTGGAATCTAGGTTAAACCCATGGCCTATATCATTGCTAATTAAAGCCACCACTCTTCGTCACTGTGCGATGTTTGTAACAAAAATAAAATGTCTGGATAAAACAAACAGTCAGGTAGTTGGTAGGTACAGAATAAATGTTGATTTTTCTTTTCTTTACCAATAATCGTGGTTACGTATTTTTTTTTGACAAAAACCAATCAAATAATAATACTGTAACGAAACAATAATAGTTACATGACAAGACAATTGGAATTCCTTGTAAAACGCAATGCTGGGGAAAAAATGTGTTAGGCAGTTCGCCCGGTGATAGAATGTGTAGGTTTCATTCGCAATGTATTAGTACAATTTTTACTTTTTGTTAGCCTATAATTAACTCGTTATAAAATTCGCATACGAAAATAGCCAAAGCATCTACATATTTCATGTTGTCTCTATTTTTGAAATTCACTCGCGCGACTTATCTGATGATACAAAATGATACTTATACACTCCGAATGGAATCTATTACACACATTCTATCGCCGGGCGAATTTAGAATTCGATTGGTATGGACCACTCGTTAGAAAGGCGTCCGAGTGAATTTGAAAAATAGAGGTAACATGAAATTTGTAGATGCTTTGGCGGAATCCAGCATAGCCAACATAAAAACCACAGAACAGATAAAGGAGGACCTTTATCTGTTCTGTGATAAAAACCATGCTCGTTTCGTTCGTGCAACAGAACGAAACTGAAATGGTACGTTATTATGTCTATACTTTATTCAATAGGTGTTACAGGGGCGTGTTACTCTTGTAAATAACGTATATTTATACGTATAAAACGTTAGTAAAATTTAGCTACTACTAACACTACTAGTAAATGATAGCATAAATGTCCGTGGTGTTATAGTAACTATGCAATTATACTGAGTCTAGTAATATTAATCTTGCGGAGATCGAACTCGGGACCAACCCCGTAATAGCCAGGGACGCAATGTCGTCAATAGATATTTTATGTCCCAGTTAAAATACTAGATTATTTTTATGTTACAGATTACTTGAGGCTGAAATGGGTTTCCATATCATAATAGATCGAAGAAAAGACAGGTGGAATTCAGTCAAGGCAGCGTTACTTAGGATATCGGTGAGTATAAATACACAAAGAGTTTCCTAAAGTGGACCAGTACAGGTTAAAGACAATGCACCGCGCTACTTATCCATTAATCAGTATTAAAAGGTTACTGAGCCAATTCGAGCCGCGGGGAAAGCTGGTTTAATAAAGTTAAAGTCAAAGTTAAATAACTTATTTCGCTATGTAACTACAAACTAATCAAAGAAAAGAGATATAGGTAATGCTTTTCTAAATTTGATAGAATAACGCATAGTCCGCTTATCGCACTACTGTATATTGACAACTTAATTCCAGGAGTTCTTCCCTGGCATCATCCACGCGGTGTACGTGCTCCGACCGGCCAGCTTCCTCCAGAAGGCGCTGTCAGAAGTCAGCAGCAAGCTGTTCAAGGAGGAGTTCCGGTTCCGGGTGCAAGTGTGTTCCGGCATCGACGAGCTGTTTGAGCACTTCGACCGGTCGCAGCTCACACCGGACCTGGGCGGGGACCTGCAGTACTCGCACTCCGAGTGGATCCAGCAGCGGATAGTAAGTTACTGATTTAGTATTATAGTGTAAGAGCAAAGAAAGGAAGGGATCCCAAATTAATTCATTTCTAAAGAAACTAGCTAGCTGCAACCCATAGACGTCCCACTATTTGGGGACACCTACTATAAAGATGATTTAACATTCAATCTCTTCAAATTTTTTATTCGTAGTTAATTTCTTTGCTTCACACATCTAATAAACCATACTTTACCATAGTATTTAGCTTAGTTTCTTTAAGTTGTAGCCTCCATAGCCCACTAACCGAACCAACCAAGTAAAACAACGGCGGCTATGGGCGTTTGTAGATGGGGGTGATCGCTAGTGGCAAAATTTCATTCTTGGCAGGGTACGGTAAGCTGTCGGTCCTGTTTTCAATGTTAACTCCCTCAGCTGTGTCTGTGGGGGAGACCCGTACCCAGCAGTGGGACGTCTATGGGTCGCAGCAAATCAAAATATAATTTTAAGAAGTCTTAAAACTGCAGTTTAACCCCAATGATGATTTATTCTTGCGCACTGAATCACTCTTGTGGATATTTTGGGAATTTCATACAGAGCTGAACGCCTTATGGAATACTGAGAGCATAATAACTGTAGATGAATTTAAAAATTACTTGTAATATGTTTTGAAACCTTATTTTCGTGTTACAGGCTTTAGAGAAATTTTCTACGCTTATGAAAGAAATTTCGAGTAAACTGGATGACTTTATGCATGAAATAGTAGACTGCGACATGGGGAACGATCCCACACAAACCAAAGAATTATTAGACTGTCAAGAATCTAGGTAAGTTCATGACTTCGCATTTTTATTATTAAAACTAAAATTGATGAATAATTTAGGTGTGGTTGTAAATATTTTAGATTCTTCTGTAAGATACAGATGTGCAGCGTGTGTTAAAAATGTTATAAAAAAGCTTTTTAAAAACACATTTATAAAACTATGTGCGCGGTTCCATTGGCAAGCTGCGTGCTGTTAACAATATTTAAATCTTTTATCAAAGCGCGAAAGATAAATAATAATTTGTATGAGAGGTGCATGTTACAGCAATCATGTTTTCGTTTCAAGTATCTTGCATGTAACTTTGATTTTTTTTTTTTTTTAAGTACGTGCGCAATAGAAATGTTGGTATAACTGTACAGTTGAATAAAAACATCTATTTTCCAGGTATAAAGCTTTAAAAAATGAACTCTCGTCAGCAACTACGCAAGGCGAAGAGTTGCTGGCGCAAGTGCGAAAACCAAATCTTACTTATAATATTATAAGCCATGTGGCTGCTGTAGAAAGGTATTGATGATGTTCTTTAATAATTATTATAGCAACGAATCCCTTTAAGCTTACACAAAATGATTATTTTATATCTAAGCACTTTTAAAATGCAAGAATCTTTAAAATACCTCTTATTTAAAACATTATTTGCAGATTACTGGTGCAACTTGAAGAGACTGAAAGACAATTCGATAATTTCTGGCAAAAACATTCCACGAAATTAAATCATTGGTTGAAATTTCGGACATTTTTATTAAATTTTAAACAAATGCAGGTACGCTTAATTGATATGATTACATGCTCACCATACTATAAACCTAATGCTAAGAGGGCACAGGCCGAAATTGAAAAGATGAATGTTTATTTTTGTGTCGGAAATCAAAAACTGGTGTCTTGGGGGAACAAATTCGATGTGGTTGATCGGTTTCTTTGATTGGCCTGAAAACAAAAGCTTCAGAAGCCCTTTGGCCTACTAAATCCGATATATCCATGCATTTCTCCTGGTTACCGTGACTGTCTTCGAAATTATTGCGAATGTCTTTCCTCTTCTGCGCATCGAGCTGGAACGATAGTTTTTGTATTTTTCTCGTTTGGTCTTCCAATCGTGCCGTCAAATCCTCCGCCTGTTTTCTTTTCTTATTAAATTCAGTTTGCAGCGAAACTATTTTTCGTTTGCATGTCTCTAGTTCCGCTTTTAATTTTTGCACGTTTAAAGTGTTTATTTCTTCTAAACACTGAAGTTTATCTTTGGAATGTTTCGCCAAATTCTCCTGATATAACGTTTCTTGTTCGACTTGGTAAGACCAAAATGACATCGCCCTCATAGCGATGTCCATAATCATATCGGGCTTCATTCCAGCTAACACGATTGATTTGAATGTTTCACAAGGTTTAAGGTCAGCTTGAATCACATCGAATTTGTCACGAAGCTCAGTCCCACATGCTGGACATGTCAAAGAATTTTCTGCGTTTCTTTTAAATTCTCGCTTGCCGTGCTCTACACAAAATGCGTGTGAACATGTAGTGACCCAGGCTTGACTTAACAACGATCTTCGGCACTTGCGAAAGTTACATATCATGTCCAAAGTCATTTTGGAATATAATATAAAATAATTGTATCAATTTTTAATTCAGTACGCAAATTAAAACTATCAAGAAACGCTCTTTGTAGCATTGTTTGATAACAGATTAGACAATCTAAATTGACATAAGTCAAGTTAAATTTTTTTTTTCATTTTAACACAAATCGCCAGTGGCAACTACTTTTAATTCACAATAAGTATCTGTTTTCTACATTTATGTAGTTTTCTGTACTTTACTATTTAAAGAATCGACTTAAAAATATAGGTAATAATGTTAAATACCTACTCATTTAGATTACTAATTTGACGTTCCTGACATAATATTAATTAAAATTTATGTGTGGTAGGTAATTGGTTTTTTAATTTATAAATTTGATATTTCAATAGTTGTTACTAGGTATATGTAATTCAATACATATTTAAAATAAATAAATTAAAACAAAATACCATGAAAATAGCTCCAACAAAACAAATATTAGTA
>DWTT01002314.1:0-10231 GCA_018250895.1 Carterocephalus mandan | reverse complement strand
GAGATCATAATATTAGTTTTTGTGAACATGGTTTCGGAACAACGCAACCGACTACCGAGATCATAATATTAGTTTTTGTGAACATGGTTTCGGAACAACGCAACCGACTACCGAGATCATAATATTAGTTTTTTAGTTAACGAGATTCCATAGTACGATTTATTACGACAACAGTCAGTTGTCAGGTTTTTTTACCTTTAACGAATGCTTTAGTTAGTGTTTAATTTAAAGTTTTAACTTTACTCAGGGCTGTTATGTTAGCTAACAAAACAACCATTTTGGGTAATTGTAGTGGTTGCGAACTATTTATAAACAGGAAAGCTCCACGAACAAACTATTACTTTAGTAGGCAAACCTACTCGTACTTTACCCTAAGCAACTGCTACAGCCGGGAGAAGTACCGGCTTCATAATCATAATCATAACAGTAAGGTAAGAAAGGGTGAACCGCAAACCTTGCGTCGAAAGGCGTACTATAAGGTTGCCACTGGGCGCTAGTACCTAAACCTAGGGCTGCCTCTCAAGTATGGTACCACCACAAACATAGAACATTTTTTGTTAATCAAGCTGCAAACCATAGACGTCCCACTGCTGGGCTCGAGTCTCCCGCACAGACAAATCTCCTAGGAGGTTAAGAGCATACTCCACCACGCTGCTCCAGTGCGGATTGGTGGCCAACCCAGTGTCGAATGTTCTCAAGCCCCCCGAAGGTCTTCGACATCAATCGATTGTACATCACATCACATTGTATACACACACAAAACAACCGGGACCGCTGGCTTAAAGTGCCATCTGAGGCACGGTAGCGCTCATTAATATTTGCCACAAGCGGTCACCCATCCACAAACCGACCGCGCCCGTCGTTGCTTAACTCTGTCGATCGCATTCAATCGACGCCAGCCATTGGGCTATGGAAGCTACACTTCTAACTAACTTGGCATTATATTTAGGGTAAAAAATATGTTTCCTATCAACCCTGCAGCCCCGGTTTAAATTAAACCATGGCGGTGCGTTCCGCAGTGCCTCCCTTTATTTGTGACATCCCTAGCTGTGTACACTTGGGGCCGATTAAAGTTCCACTTATTAAAGTTATTCTGTAATGTCGAAAAATTACAGTGCGTTAATACCCCATTGGCTATTATGTTAAAAGCTTGTCACAGCTGTTAAGGGAGGCAGCGTATGGATGGGTGTTGCATACAATTTAGCTATATAATTTTTTTTCTATTATTAAAAGGGTTACAACAAATTACCCCCCGAGACTACAAGAAACCCGTGCCCAACAGTGGGACAAAAAAAGGGTTGTGATGATGACCAGTTGACAGCGCTCCCGTCGACTTCTAGAGAATTGTGATTTAAAGAACCTAATAAGAAGTTAGTTGAATACGGTAGGGATAGTATGTCCGAAATAAGTCTATTTTCTATCAAAAAAACCTTGCTGCAAAAATTTGATTTGGTATAGTCCTATAGTAATATGGTTACCTCTATGAAAAACATACCTACTACCTTTTTGCAGAAACGCTTCCATCTAAATATGGTTTGGGCAGGTGAGTTACAAAATCATAATGAAGTTTTTCTTTACGACACACTTGTTTAACGTTCAACCTGAGCACCTGACACGTAGCCGAGATTTAAATCTTAGAAAATCCTTGAAATTTACATATCATTTTAATCAAGCGGTCGATAAGTAAATACAACATTTGCAGATGTTATGAGTTACGTAACTACATTTTAAGCAGTCATTTAGCTAGGTTGTTTGCGGATTGGTTTCATCCACCGATACTTTAATTCATAGATCATGATCATAGGCCATCCATACAAAAAATTGCTCCAGTTAATATCTAACAATTGCAGTGTTTATTAAAATATACTCTGACAATATTGCCAAGTCAAAAATGTTTTAATGTCAGTAAAAATGAGCCAATATGTAACTGTTTGAGATAGCAAAGTATTTGTTTGCTGTGACCTGTCAAAGCCGTATAGTAACTTATGTAATTCGTTTCAACGGATCAAAAAACGGATAGAATCTTTGACATTCAATTGAAACACTTAATTAAACAAACCTCTCCCACATAAACATATTGTTACTCGACCGTGACACGCTGACCTTGGGAGTAACGAGATGAGAAGAGTCGAAGACGGCCTCATTGGAGTACCTTAGGTGAACTGTCCATCCAGGACTGAGCTGAAGAGAGGTCCCACTGGTTGACACGGGTCTCTCCCACAGACACAGTTGAGGGGTTTATAGCTTCTGTCGAATGTTCCCTCAAAGGTCCAAGGTCCCCCAAGGTCTTCGATAACCGACAAGGTTTAACGATTGATTCTTGGTTATTCGACTTTATAATAATATACAGTGATTTGAACCCTTCAATAGATTGAAATCTTAGCCAATAGGTAGGCAGTGCTTATTATTGACACTATACAACATTAATTAGCTTGAAATTGATATTTACACACAATACTTTGCCATACAAGGATCATGAAATTTAATTAATGTACATAATTTTACGCCACAAGACGTTATGTACGAGTAAATATCACTTTATAGATTACATTAATTGACGTCAATCAAGATTAATATTTATTCAGAAGAGGGCGTAAGGTAATCAAAAGGATTTTAAATCTTATACTAAAAAAGTGTCAGTCAAACATTAAATCTGACCTTCGGATTTACTGTAGGTATAATAATAATTGATTTTCCACCTGCTCCTTTGATTTTTCAAACATCTATTTTAGGGTTCAGCTTTGCACTATAACGAACTGAAAGCATCAATAACTTTAAAAATTTATTTATTTAATCGTTTTACCAAAAATTACATCCCATATCTATTTATTTAGTTATCTAGATTACCTACAGCTTAATAGCATTGCTTTCTAATTATGCAAAATGGGTTTCATACCCATGCTAAATCTGTAATCTCTTAATAAAGTAAGATTGAAATCTCATAACAAGCAGTGGCTGCAAAAAATATTGTATCTATTAATCTACAATAACAACAAACAAGGTTATAACGTAATCTCTTTTATTTATTTGAAACGATTGAGAGATATTTGATATCACTCAAAACAGAAGTCTTGTTAAGAAGCCTTGTTTTTCATAACATTTTATCCGAAGACGTTATACTCGTAGCTAGTTACGACGTTATTAGCTAGCCACGAGTAGTTACAACCCATGGCCGTCCCACTGCTGGGCACGAGTCTCACCCACAGTCACAGTTGGGAGGTCTAGCTGTACTCTAGACTAGAGTATCCTTTACCCCGGAGCAGCGTGGAGGAAGGGCTAGTGTCCAACCCAGTATCGAATGTTCTCCAAGCGATGGTCTTCTAAAAGGCTTAACGTTTGCTTTACAATAGAAAACAACTGGGACCGAGTGCCTTCGAAGCATGGAAGTGCCATGAAATTTGCCATTAGCGATTACCCATCCACATACCGATCGCTCCCGACGTTGCTTTACTCGGTCGATCTCGTAAGATCGACGCGAGCCAGTGGGCTACGAGCCCGCATGGTACCGTTGCAATAATTTGACCGCCGCGCAAATGGTAGATACAGGTGCTAACACCATCCGTAAAGAACCCAAGACCCCCAAACAGTTCGCACTTCACCAAACCCATAGAACGGAAAGCATAAATCGGTTCAGCACCTTGCACCGACACCACCAGTCGCCCAAGTCCTCCGCCACCGGACAGCCCAAATATAATCTGTAATTAAACATGGCGTGTGTGCTTGTCAATAAATATTCCTTATCGCATCATCGGCATGGTCTGTTGTAGTTCAAACCAGTCGGTACATTAACAATCACCTGAGGCATGTTTCTTTGTTTACAAGCTGGCTGGTAGAATCGCTATCTAGTGTATCTAATATCGACAATGTAGTGGATCTTCTATTTCGGTTTCATCTCAGGAGGTATTGAGAGCGCTCTGTATAAATGTACATGTCGATGAAATTTGTGGTACGTAAGTTATAGATATAGTTATCAGGGTGCAATGCAAAATACGCTTTAGCATAATCTTAAAATATTATTCTAGCAAGCCAATTGTGCTTCGCTCGTCGCTCGCGGATGGAGGACTGGTAACCGTTGGGTTAGAATAGTCCTCGAGTGGAGACCGTGTCTCGGAAAACGAAGTATTGGCAGGCCACCGACGAGGTGGACTGACGACCTGAAGAAGACAACGGGAAACCGTTGGGTTCAGAGGCCGCAGATCGGGAGGAGTGGCGACGATTGAGGGAGACTTATGTCCAGAAGCTAATGGATGGATGATAGATTGATGCACAGCTTAAAATCCAAATAACCTTTCCTGTTAAACGCCAATTTATCGTCATCAGCACAAATAACCACCATAAAATATAACATATTAAGGTCCACCATAAATAACTAGAGCAGTTTAAATGTCCCGTGGTGTACACAGTACTGCATTACACTATACCGCAACCGCGCTTTATTCACTCCCGTATTTCGGCCATTTTTGGCCAACTTCCGAGTCCTGTTGCTATTTTTTGCAGCGACTCCGGCGCGTTGAAATGTGCTTTTAAATGTTATTCGAGACGTTTTTTTGTACGATAAAATGCATTTCCTTTTCCATTTCTTTCATTGCTATTTTCTCTGATCCATCGGTAGTGACTTAACATGTATGAGGGGTTCGCGCCGGGTTCAATTCTGCGAATATCAGCAGATGATGTGCCAGAGAAAATGTTTTTAAGTTGTTATGTTAATATTAGTGTACCTACGTGTAACATACCTACTCAGGAAAGAGATACGAATTAATGATTTTGGTTTTTTATTTGGTACCTACCTACCTATTTTTTATAAAATTGCTTGGAAAATAAATGGATGTTATGGATATATTGTATGATCATATTGAAATAAGGCTTTGAACCAGTAAGTCTCAATATGTGTTCTTGGGGTTTGAATCGCGGACTTAATAATGATTGGGCTAACATTTAACTTGCAATAAAATATCCTTACATCATATACAGGTTCTACCACTTGTGGTTATCATCAATTCACTCTATAAGCTTCCGATCGAGTTAGAAGGAATATATCAATTACATCATTCACATTGTTTAGAATCGATATATTTTGTTGCGATGCGAGAAGTAATTGAACAGAAACATTTTTTTTGCTTCCGACGAGTGCCTCGTTCTCGGAATCTTCACTTTCAATTTAACGTAAACAAATTTAAACGATCGGTTTGCATTAGGAGTTTCAATGTATTAATTTGAAATTAATTAGTTAGCAGCTGCCGTATTTTGGCTTGTCGATTGACTCGTAATTGGCTTCAATAATTGTACATGTCCAATTTCATTTTAATATTATGTGACTTTATACATTTTAATAACAAATTTATCGATACGTACTATTATGGATCAAACAAAAAATAACGAAGGTATAGCTTGCTTCTTAGGTAGATTTCAGGTTGAATTCTAAAATATGTATCTATATTGTATATACGAAGAAGAGTATAGGTCCTAGCGCAACACCAAAATCAGACAGATACTGATCAAATCGACGCGCGCATTAACCGTTACAAGCGTTTCGATAAAATAAATAGCACGGATATAAAACGGATATATCCGTGGCGTGTTCGCGCGGGAGATTTATAAGGTCCAGATAAGCCGGGACAATTTTTCATTTACCTTTTACGCCCGCAAGAATGGAGTTGGCTGAGATAGTGCCGGTCCAGCTGGTTTGTCGGGAGAATATACTTTTAGTACCTACACTCGGTGTCTGAAGCGATAACTTTCAGTAATTCTAAGAGTACGCGTTAGTAAAATCGGATCGTTTACCTAACAAGAAGTAATTAATTTATTGGAAGGTATAGAATGCTTTTATCATCAAGCCCTTTGCTGTGTACATTTATGTGGATGTAAAAAGTCATAAGTAAGTCAAGTCAAGTCAATCAAGTAAAGCAATAAGTATGTATACACAATAGCTTTTGCTATTGACGAAATTTTTTTCGTTGGTTGCGAAGTCCCGTTTCATATTCCAGACAACGCCTTCTAATTATGTTCGTTTCAAATCACCTGAGACGGAAATGAGTGGACAAGACTTCCTTGAAATTCTTCATATCAGCCGACCAAGGACCTAAAGTTTCTACTGCAAGCGCCGCAAATTCATATCAAAAATATTACTATATTTGCGACGCTTGAGGAACTTAGCCTGGTCGGCTGCAGCCCCAACCTTTTTAAAAGTTTCATCAGTTTACAATTTTCTAGAGACGACCATCGTAACCGACATGAGGTCATCCACAGTTGCCTCGAACGCATCGGGTGGATGATACTGAACTCTCGTTAGCTATCGTGCCTGCAAAACCTTACGTCATTGCCCGATCGTCTTCTCTCTCTCATCAGCGATCGCTGGCAGCTCGCAACGCCTGTGCCGACGCGGGCTCACAACCAGCTCAGTGGAGCGGCGACGCCGCCCGTACCTAATCCCCGCTGGCGTCGCCGCGTCACGTTCGCCCTACTAATTAGTAATAACCTCTCCTTGGAACTTTGTTGCAGATGGCCGTCCATTATGCAAAACTTCCGGCTAAAAATAGAAGATATTTCGTCTTTGTTTATTTGTCTCTTATACGTACTGAGTTACTCAGATTACTTATCCATATCTATACTAATATTATAAAGAGGAATGATTTGTTTGTAATTTTTTCACACAAAATTATAGGTGGTAGAGCCTATAGGGAACCAAATAGGTTTTATATGAAACCTAATTGGTTCCATATAGAGTTCGCCCGGGGCGGTAGCACCCCAGCCCTCATACCCACTAACAAACTGACCAAATAATGTTCTGGTTAGCTCTCTAAGCTAACTGGACAAACCATCCCAGATCCTTTTTGAGTCTTATTCAAAATCAGTCACATTTGTCACGGGTAGCAGCGGATGGTGATTCTGCAAGCTCATTTGCTATCTTATATCCATAAAAAAAGAACCGAAACAAACAGACATACCTACCGATTTTCCTCTCCATCACTTCCACCTATTGATACCTGCTACTATGCGATGACTCCAGCATCGTATGTTTGCTATTAAAATGAATTATTATTCTACCCGTCCCCTTTCCTCCCCATTACATTCCATTTGCATATGCTGGGACAATTTAATGTGGAGGCATTACGGCGATCCAGATTTTATGGCGGTATCCAGAGATATGTTCCATTCTTTACAGGTTCTTTATGGTTAGGGCTGGCTATTATCAGGAAAGTTAGTCGTAATTTTAAGAAGAATGGGAAGGACGGGATATATTTTCGTTGACCCTATTATCGTACCAGCGTTGGACAGGGCCTCAAGGCTATCCCTATTAGTTACAGAGTTATTAGGTCTGTTGTAGGGTTTTGGGCAAAATTACCATGTTATGGTCAAACACGCTTTAAATTTTATTTTACATCAAACGAGAATGGAAAGCCAATGGAAAGTCCTCCCGATGTCACAGCGGTGACAGCCTAAAGGCTATCCAACTCGGCTCTCACTCGATGTGGCGCGGGTTCAAATCCAACCGGCACGCACCAATTACTTTTCTTAATATTATTGTCCTATATAAGAATTGTTTGTTATTTCATTGCATGAGTTTAAATGTTGTTTAAGGCAAAATTGCTTAAAAGAATTGATATGATTAAAAAAATATAAGGAAATACAACTACTGATAACATAATTACCTACTGCATTAAACTTATATGAAAAACCGGCCAAGTGCGAGTCGGACTCGCGCACAAAGTTTTCCCATTATCTATAAAAACGGCATATTAGTTGCTATAGCGGAAACACAAATACATTGTATGTGAAAATTTCAACAGTCTATCACGGTTCATGAGATACAACCTGGTGACAGACGGTCAGACGGACAGCGGAGTCTTAGTAATAGGGTCCCGTTTTACCCTTTGGGCACGGAACCCTAAAAATGATCTAGCAAAAGATTATGCAGCTCTGATAAAGCAACCGACATACGAGTATGGCGTAAGGAACATTATTATATATTTCGTGTCTCATAATTTCCTCAATAGTATTACGGCATTTCGAAAGGAGATAAAAGAAACGTTTTTCCCGGGCGCGAATTCCCGAATGTTTGATCGTAGCAATAATAAGGGACAACTTACCGCTCAGTCGATACCGGACACCTGTCCCCACAAGGGCAAGGTGACATGGGAGTGATTTATGGCGTTCAGCAAAACACCTTTGTTTTCCGCAGCCCCTGTCGGGATAAAGTTACTGGGGATGTTGTCAAGCCTTGATACACACGGAGGATTTGGATGAATCGACAGACATTTTGTCCCTTTTCTCTGTAGAGGAAAAGCCCATCGTTTGATGGATGAGCTCGTGAAAGAAATAAATAGCACGGATCCAGCTGTGAAAGCATTAACGGTATAGGGAAACGTTAGAAAAAACTTCATGCCTGAATGTTCGGCAACATGCAAGTCATGGGGAGTTCACTAAACTTTCGGGTAAATTGTCGGGATGTAAACAATCAGTAAACTACCGGGATGTTAACAATCAGTAAACTGTCGGGATGTAAACAATCAGTAAACTGTCGGGATGTAAACAATCAGTAAACTATCGGTATGTAAACAATCAGTAAACTGTCGGGATGTAAACAATCAGTAAACTACAGTACCGACTGTATGCCATCATGTTTATGTAATCATTGATGCGAGAAGACCCTACATGTTTGCATTGATAGTTTCTTTGTTAGTTTGATATGTTAGCAACTACAGGAGATCTCGTATAATTGTCAGTACAAACACAATTTTCAACGTCACTGAAACATTTCTTCATAAAATGACAGGAAAAATCAAGAATTTTCCTGAAACGTAATCTAAAGTCGATCATAATGAATGTTCCTTACATTCGAGTGACATCACCGAGCAGCTAAAAGGAGCATTCGCCGGGTGTATTGCGAGGGTTGAACCCGGACCGATAAAAGCAATCTTGGAGAATGGCTGCGCAACAAAAGTGCCCGACAGGTGACAGATTGACAGTGTGACGGATAGCGGCAAGGCGAGTCTTCATTCGTGCTTTATATTGCTAAGGCTGGTTCATACGGGCGGCGTGGGAAACGCTGCGTTTTGTTGCTTCAGCCTGAGTGCTACGCAGGTACAATGCCTACAATACAGTACAATACACTTGGATTCCATGTGTAGCCGATACTGGCTACACAGGGGACACAGGGGAAGTAAAAAGATAATTAAAAGTCGGCTCTAAATAATTTTAGTGACTGGGAATTTTAAAAAACTGTTTGTAATTTGACTATATCAGCAGAATAACATCGGGCACTTCGTCTTACAATCTTTGAGTGAAAAAAAAATTCCCGGTTCGGGGGTTTATCTAACATGAATTTTTTTGTAGTAAGTAGCTCAGTCTGGTTGCGTGTCCGGTGTGTGGTAATAGGCTTAGTCCTATTTACATGGGATTTACACATTACTAGTGAGGTGAGTGTACACACATCTCTGACTTACCTTTTCGGAGAAATACATAGTAAGTAATATTATAATGTTACGTTTAAGCAAGTATTCAATGTAACGTGTGAACCACCATTATCTCTTGACAAGAAGATACAGATACCTCGTAAGCACGAGCCATTGTGCTCACGTCAAAGAAAAATACGCACAAGGAGCAACAAACTACAGCGCTCGCTCAGTATAGCGGCATGCCAATATATCAGCTCCCCCCCTCACATAAGAGCCAATATGCCGTGATCGATACATCATGGGGTGCAGGTTGCGTCGCCCGATGTACGTATTTATCGAAAATCTGAATCAGCGTAGACCGTGTCAGTGTTGTGTTGTTGAGGTTTTCAATATTTAAGCTCTTCCACTCTATCGTGAAATTGATGAAGTAGCTCTCTCCGCTTATAAGCAAGACTCGTAAGAGTCTCCAAGTCACAGATACTTGGCAACTGTTAGAGCCACTAAAATGCATGGATGTATTGTCGATAAGTCGATCTGACCTTTCGAAAAGTGTAACGAGTTGTGAATGAAAGCTGACTTGCAAAAATCGTAAATGTTTTTTTTTAAATTAGTTAGAAGAGAGTCATGGAATCTATTTATAATTCCTAATTTAAATGTCTCTGCTAATTTAAATACTATCACGTTCCTCTGACATTCAGTGAAGATGTTTTCATAACCTCAAACAATCTAGTTATTTATTGAATACATACCGATGTACCTTGGTAGAGCCTATAGGGAACCAAATAGGTTTTATATGAAAGCTAATTGGTTCCATATAGAGTTCGCCCGGGGCAGTA
>DWTT01002313.1:0-10231 GCA_018250895.1 Carterocephalus mandan | reverse complement strand
CCCGGGCGAACTCTATATGGAACCAATTAGGTTTCATATAAAACCTATTTGGTTCCCTATAGGCTCTACCACCTACATTTATATATATATGCATATACAATGATATAATAACTATATAGTTTTCATATTTCTATCAATCCGCATTGGAATACAGGTTAGGGGAAACCCGTGCTCAGCAGTGGGACGTCTATGGGATGTAGCCTTCGAACAGAGAAAAAAATTAATTTAATGCACGCAAATCGTGTCAGCGCCATAAGGCCTCTCAATTCAAGAACAGCTACAATTTTTCGCTAGTCTGAGTTGTTCATAGAAATGCCAGTCGAATTTTGACAACTCTGCGATAACTAGTTCAAGTTAAAATCCGCTTCTATATTTCCAATGCCACATTTTGAATGTCACGTCACAGCGGCAGGGCGATGTCGCATTTGAACATTAATGAAGTATGAAGTAATCATCAAGTGCATCTATTTAAATGTACTCTGTGGTGCATCTATCGTGATTGAATGTTGTAACTAGGTTCCATAAAGGCTCGTCCGCCCACGACCGCCTATGAAAGTAAATATAATAATACATAATAAATATAAATGTTTTGCAGATCATCTTCGGAATAGACTATCAGTGGACAGCGATGGCCATCTCCGGTTGGCAGCGCCGGCCAGTAGCGGCGCGTACTCGTTCCGGGCTTTGGCGACCACGGCAGTGTCTGGTGCCTCTGCTACTGCCCCTGTATGTATAATGAACCATATCAATGTAACAATAAAAAATTGGTGGAGGGGTTAGTGGCATACCCAGTTTCAAATGTTCTCAAGCCACCCGAAGGTCTTCGACAATTGAATTATGCTACCTTATTATTATTTGCCTATTTTACAGGCAAAATACAAAAGAAGCAAAAGATAAAATAAAACATTCCTACTTACCAACATAATAACGTTTTACAAGATATTATAATTTTCGTATTCTGTATGCCAGTAAAGTTTATTACCTATAACAACGGCTTATCAAAACACGTCATATTATTATGATTGACCTATACGATTAGTATTGTAGTAGGATTTGTAGGTACTTATCCCATATCCCTTACCCAGATTATCGTTACAGTTAGAACTTACGAGCGGACGTAGAGTTATGTTTATTAGTAATAGTAGGTACAGCGTAACATAGATGCTACGATACAATTATTAATTCTAACCAATATTATTCCCGAAGACAAAGGTAATATACTCAGTTCGTAGGTAGTACTAGATAGGTAGACACGTATTTGTAAGGAATCAAATGTTGTAATAAATATTTGCTAGGTGATCGCCCAATGGCTATCGAACTCGCCTCTCACCTACTCGAGGGAGCTTGGCCGCGTGGACTCAAATTTATTAAGTTTTTTTAAGTAACTTATGAAGTTATGTGCGATGCCTGAGAGTTCTCAGAGTTAAGTTTGCCAATCCGCACTTGGCCATGCATCGTGATGTACTATGAACATATTTTCGCTGTTATATGAAATATAAATCCACTCAATACCACCAACACAAAGCAATCAATTGTGGTCAGGGATGAAGACATGCGCCCACGTTGGATATCTCATCTTATCGAGTGAGTAATGAGTTCTCGACAAAATAAAAACTCGCTATTAATAACGGGATTTATCAGGATCATTTTACATTTCCCAAAACTCAATAAATTGCTGTTTACAGGTACCATTACTGTCTCAAAGGAAACAGTTTAAAGTGAAATAGTAGTAACATTTGGGTCAGTAATATTATTCATTTCTTGAAAAAGAATTCTTCGATAATTGGCAATTCTTTGTTCGCGCGGCTTTATTACAAAACCTCTTTATCCTTTTCGCGCTTCAATCAATCATCAATCAATTGTAACCGTTATTACCTACTTATACCTACCTGAATCATAAATTAATAAACTCATTATCTTAATTGTTATGATAATTCCCTTTATGGGCACTTTAATGGAACAAAACAAAAACACAATAAAACAGTATTTAGATGATCATTTTACGTATTTTATCTTCCATAGGTACACCTTACAGTGGAAGCCGTTACTATTTGTGGCGACAATATTGTCATGCCACCGCTGATAATTTTGGAAAGGGATGAAGAGGAGCCACATAGGAACTTGGTGGTGTTGAATGAAACAACGTACCCAGGCTGTCGATTCACTGTGTCAAACAGTTGGCCTCAGGATCAATCATGGTTGTACGTAGACGACAGCGGCCTGCATACAGTGGCAATCGATAGAGAACACTCATCGATAGCTTTTATGGCACAGTCGCAAATTCAAGTAGAGCTGATTCTTACGTGCGAGGATGACGTCACAAGTAGAACAAAACGCTCGTTACACAAAGCTGACTGGCTCGGGCCTTATGACTACGGCTCTAATAAATGGATACTCACAGACACGATCCCATATAATGCGAGGCGAAGTTTAGTGAACCTCATTGTCAACGATATCAATGACAACAGGCCAATATTCGTTGACAAGGAACTCGAGCCCATTGCAGTTGGATACCCTGTGGCTGAGCTCGAGAAGATAATTGTACCAAGGGCTTTAGCTGAGATAAAGGTGAGTTATGATATGGGGATGGGCAATCACCTTATTAATAAAAACATTTAAATGTGTTGTCTTCATTAACAATTCGGTATGCTAAACCCATCAAGCATGTAGGATAAAACCACAGTATTTTAGGTTGAGAAATTATGAGGGCATAGTCGCATGCATAGCTTCAGTTTTTTTTAAATATACTTAGTCACACAAAATTTTAATTTTTGTATAATTTAAATCTGTTATCCATCTAGTCACGTTAGGATAACAATATCAGTTTACGAAATCCATATAAAATTGTTCAAATTCTCCGTTCAGCTAATGACACACATGACCTTTGATAGAGGTGCTTGAAGAACTCGAATGCCTTTGCCGAAATATTTGAACGCCAACATACTTACCTACCCTATTCGTAAACTGGTTCAAGTTATGTGTTCGAAGGATGAATATTGTATTCAGATAGAGAGATTAAATACGAGTATGTATATCTTCTAAACATTCGAAAACATTCATGAATAGATACGAAATTTAGCTAAAAATTCCAAAAATTTACCGTTAGGTATCATCATCATGATCATCACTACCCTTTCTTTATCCCGAGGGTCTTCTGTCAGAATGGGAGGGATTAGGCCTTAGTCCACCACGCTGGCAAAGGTGGACTTAATTGATCTTAGGTATACTAAGATCAATTTAATAATATTTTGTGAATTCAAGTTCCAAAGTCCAAATGTGTTTCTGCCTTATAACAATATTTCTTGTGTTTCTGCTAGATATATATTTTTCGGTCTCTGATATCAGTCAGTGGAAACCAGGTAAAGCTGAACAGGTTCATTGTTGGTTAAAGATGTTTGTTTCTTCAGTCAACTTAACAGCGTGGGTGTGGTTTTTGGCGAAAACAAGAAACACTTGCAAAGAGTATTCAGTTCAGAACGAAAACGAAAACACATCAACCCTTTAAATATACCTTTCTACGAAGCCCATTTTTTTAATTTAGTATTTAAACCACATTTAATTAATTTTTCACAGGCAAATGATGCGGATGTAGGTGAAAACGCAGCACTGGTTTACTGGAGTGCGGAGGAGAGCCTTGCCGTGTCTCCAAGCACGGGTTTCGTGCACGTCCGCAATAATTTCAATTTGCAAAACAACGCTCGCCTCATCGTTCACGCGACCGACCGGAACGGTGCCGGACTCACGGGAAATTTGGAGCTTATGGTACCTTTATTCCATGATTAATGATTATATTCAACGTATCTCACATTGTATACAGCAGTGATAACTAAAATCCGGCCTTTCACTCCAAAGGATTCGGGTTCATATCTCAGCACGCGCCAATGACTTTTTTTAGTTATGCGCGTTTTAAGCTAAAAGGTCATCTGCTGTAAACATGAATGATGTCTCGTAGTTGGTTACGCATACCCCAAAATTTTGATGTTGATTTTATTGATATTCAATGGAAGTCCAAAGGCATGAACCATGAAGTGCACACCAAATCTCATAGCTTACCTGCAACCCATAGTCATCCCACTGCTGGGCATGGGTCTTCCCCACAGACAAATCCGCGGGAGGTCTAGAGAATACTCCACCACGCTGCTCCATTGCGGATTGTTGGAGGGGTTAGTGGACACAGTGTTAGTTAGTTCGACAACGCTTAACGACTTTTTTCACCATTGAAAACAACCGGAACCGGAACCGGCTTAAGCACGGTAGCGCCCATGAAATTTTGCCACTAGTGGTCACCCATCCACAAACACACCGCGCCCGACGTTGCTTAACTCTGTCGATCACATTGAATCGACGCGAGCCAATGGGCTATGGACACGACTAACTCTGTTGACAGAGTTAGTCGTGTCCATTTTGATTTAATTTAGTTTAGTTTAGTTTGAACTAAACTAAACTAAATTAAATCAAAATGTTTCATTACCATAGCAACGATGCTACGAATCGTTGATAAATCATCAGCATTCCCGTACGATAAAACGAACACACGAACAGTAAGTACTTACTATAATGTACCTACCAGTAGAATATACAGTTCGCCGCAGCAACTGTACCACAGGATTGTGACAGAAAGAGTTCCTGGAATGTAAAATAGAATTGAAATTAATTTAATAAACCTTTACTTGAAATAATTATTTACCTTAAAAATTATGTCCAAAAATAAACGTTACACACGCACCTTCGCGCTAGGCTTTGAATAATTTCGTTATACAATTAGAAAAGTCATGACTTTTAGTGAAAAACAAGTTTTATAAAGTAGATGAACATTTAGGATTTCGGATTCTCGTTTATGAGTTTATGAAGCCTGTTCTTAGCCGTTCCCACTGATATAAAAATAAGTAGTTAGTTAGTAGAGAACAGACTCGTTCAGATAAAATAAACCTGAGAGCAATGACACAATACTTAATGAATAAGCGCATATTACGACACATTAAGTATTACGACACATAAATATTTAATCAAAGACAAAAAATATTTTTACTATTAAGAACTGGACTATCAGTAAGTAAGAAATGAATGAATGTTTCTTCAGGCAGTAGGTAACAGTATTTTTTAATTTTGCTGATTAGACATTGTATTCGGGTTATCCTTAAGGCACACCCTGAAAGCATCGAAGGTTTCCTTGGGTGTTACTTGGTAGAAACTGCTGCAACTAATTCCACGCACACTAAGCTGTTGGCGTCTTCTAGCTTACCTACTGAGTATAAAACTATATATCGTGTAGAAAAACCAGAACGAATAGGACAATTTACAGTTAGAGGGTGACAGTTTTTATCTTTCAAGACGACTACAGCATAACCCCCGAACCGAGCACAACTAGTTACAAGTTTTAATCTAGAACGGCTGAGACCCACTGACTATTACGATTAGGTACGATTTTATCCTGTTTCATATTTGGGTAGCTTTTTTTCTTCGTGAAAGACAAAGATCTGAGAACACGTACATTCTTATAAAATAAAAGCTCATTTTATTTTATTCCTACTAAGTTTTTGTCACAATATACTTTATTATTCAACATAGTCACAAAGACTCCGAAACATGCTCTTATGAATAGTAATTAGGAAATTGTTGAATATGATGATGGTTTTTATTGAATACTCTCTAATTTAGTGGAAATAACTAAAATAATTACTTATTTTTTAACTTATTTCCCAAAAAAATGCATTATTCATACAGACCAAGCACAGTTTTTAAAGGAATGCCCACACTTTTATTAGTTATTATTAGTCTTGCTGATAGATTAAATAAATCAAATGGTCGTCGAGAGGTCAAAATACCGAAGATACACTGATTTATTTAATGTTATCATTATTTGAAAAACAATAGGCATGCTAATAATTAACACAAAATACAGAAAATAATAACACTAAGTATCTGCTATGATTAGATTATTTTGAGTGATGTGTATTTCTGAAGATAATCAAAATGTAAAGAATTCTATTATTATTAGTATAAGACATAAAAGAGAATACGCAAAATATTATCAAAATATCGGACAAAATCTAATAGCATATTGCGCAATTTGTCGCAACCGCAACCCTTACCATTATTAAAATTACTAAGTAAATATAAATTAATGCTATTTTGGTTTGATGAGATACCTATATAGGTATTTTGCTCTTTGTTTTATCACACATAGCTAGGAGATGACACATGCTCTACTCTAATATTGGATCTTAATAAAAACTGGTGTCGCCAAGTAGTATAAATTTTAGACTGTAATTTTATTTACATTGAAATTCAAGTACTTACATCTTTCTTTTAAAATAAAACCATCAATTAGGTCATCTATTATTATTTAAGTACTAAAATATCAGACATTCAGAGATGCCGCTAGTTGTACATTTAAAATGTTTTAATTTTTGTATTTTTCACTCATATATATATTTTACCGGCAATTTGAATAATTATTGTTTATAGTACTAAGTGTTATATACGAATTCAGTACATTACGACCCAGGTATTCTATACATTGCCTAGGTATTTTATAGAATACCTGAATTATACAGATTACCGGTACATATATGTTTCAAACTTCGAAGTAAATAAGGTACAGGAATGTTTTAGTAATGAATATAAAATACTCGTAGCAACCAGCACGCAGCACAACCCATCCGCTGCTGCCCTTGGCAACTGTGACAGACTCTGTACACAACTCATATAGGGACAGATGGTTAGTTCAGGTAGGGGTTAATTTAATGAACATGAATATTAATATGCTTACTCGTATAATGTTAACACCTACGTCCTTTGTCAGTTCGTTATCAGGTATGACTCTAGTGGGACTCTAGGATCAGGGACTGTTAGTTACAGTTACGGAGGTACTCCTAATAGTTGGTGTTAGTAAGTAATAGTCCAGTTTATAATTCGTTGCTTCAAAACAAAGGGGCCACAAATAGAACAGAGCCATGAGGAAGCCATTTTAATATTAAAATTTTGGAGAACTGGATGTACTTTACCGTTAACAGTCTTCACGTTATGGATGACAGACCCCTCATCTCGTTCTGAACGCTATTTTCTTTAATTCGTAATTCACGCGGACGAACTCGCGGGTAAAATTTAGTATAATGTATATGTGCCTTAACCACGTCTTTGTCAAACTTTTGCATATTTTACTAAACCATTTTAAATTTTCAAGCATTTTCAGGTACAACGAAAATGCGTAAAAATTTAAAAAAAAAATATGCATAATTATAGTTCTTCAAATAAAGTTTCTGCAGAAATTGTTAATTTTGCTTAAAATATACAAGCCGCAGCTGCTGCTAATGAGTCTGTTGACTTATTGAACAAAAGTATGCCTGTCTTATTACTGCTTGCCTAGGGACGACATAACATTTAACAAGATTAGGACCGCGAACCCACAGCCGGTGTGCTCGATTTCGAATAAGTTAATCATAACAAAGTAAAAAGTACTTTTCTTACATAATATCTGAAATGGACAATATTAAACGCTAGTTGGATCGGTGACTAGTGACAAATATTTTTACGTGTTTCCGTGTTTCGGTGGGCACAGTAAGCCTGTTTAGTAGGTCTCGTAAGGTCGAAGGTTAATAATGCCCAGTCGGGATTACTTACCTCTCCATGGATACACACTAGATCAACAGAATGAAGTAAGCTCTAAGTTAAGACTTTGGTGACTTACTTACTCAAGACGCTCGAGCTCAAATTTTGATTTATACCATTATCATACATATCATTTATAAATTTTCATTAAGTTTGCGGTAGCTTCAGTTTAACAAACGAAGTTGTTTTTAATAAAAGGTGGAGAAAAATCGTGCAAAACCACTCATTATCATCATTCTCACACAACTGGGGCAAATTTGATCAGTTCGTTAGTAAGGATTATAGGAACAGGGATATAGAAGCATACCATTATCCACACCTATTCAAGCGGAACACAATTTATTTCAAAATCTATTATTACATAGCAGAAATGGACCTTGCCCCAGGAGTACGTAAGGTATTAGGAACCGTGTAGTAAATACACATTGAAAAAATAAAATCTCACTTCCTAAAAGAAGCTCGTCATGTTAACTTCGGCTCTTCATATAAGTATGTATTTGTATATTTATATGATTATTCTTCGTATATAAAAATTTAAGTGTACGTAATTAATTAGTTTATAACCTTTGTTTCCTTTTTACTTCTTAGTTTATAAAGTCAATAGCCGCCGCCTTCGTAATTGTTCCGCTCCCTAAAGTTGGCTAGTAGGTAATGCTTTTAGCATTAAGTCCGCCTGTGCTGCTCATTTTGCAGTTGTTTTTAAATATAATAAAGATCAAATAAAAAAAAAAACAACCAATAAAAATGATTTGAACCACCGAAAAACCACAGTCTGTAGTTTTAAAACCAGCGGATTTTTCAAAAATAGGCAATTTCACCAGAACAGCTCCAGGTAATTAAATTTGTTTTGAGCTTTTGCCAACATTCGCCAGTATCGTCCTTCGCCCCGTTCATCATAATAGAAAGATTTCGTGCTCTGAGAGGCACATCGGAAAAATAGCGAATTACAATTTTCAAGCGTGGTTTGTGGTTGACTAGGCTATACTAGTTAATCCTATCGCGTATAGGAAGAAATAGTTTAGCCTAGGCCAAACTAGTTTGTCCTTAAACCGGATTTATCCGGTAACATACGAGTATATACTATTATCTTTGTAATATTAGTATAGGTTCATTGATTTGTTATGAATTAGGCGATACATTTAAAAGCATTGAAATAATTTGGTGTTGGAATTGGAGTCAACTAATTAGGTATTGTTAAAAATGACAAATAAATTAATATGCTTAATATTAACCAACCTAAAAATTTTAGTTGCTTTGTAAAAAGTTAACATACTTTTTAGGAAGCATTGTTTACATAACTCAATAAGCAGTTGACCTTACATGTTTACATAATAATACTTAAATAAGCATTGCCGAGTTCTTGTTTTGCACCCAGGATCTTTGCTTTGTTTGTGTTACATGCAAATATTTGGAAGTCCTCCGTCAAACTTCACTTACTTTATTCTTACGTTGAACTTATTGCTTACTTTTCAGGTGAAACTGTTAGAAGAAAGTCGTATAGCTGTAATAACTATTCAAAATGTATTCCTTGATGATGAAAAAGAGATCTTGACCAATATCACTAATGCAGTTGGATACGAAGTAAAGAGCTTAAGAACTATTGTGGTAACTGAATCTAAGCTCTCAAGGGATACGCGTGACACTTCAGGTGTGTCACTGCAACTTTTCGTATACGGTTTGATTGAACGTGAACCGGTCGAAGTCAATCAACTCACTGCGTAAGTGGATTTGAATGTCTTTTATCGATTTGAATAAAATGTACATGAAGATCGTATCAAGAAAATGTGAAAGGATAATATATTTAATACGATATTTCTGTACATCTTCGCGGTTGGTATACCAAAGATTTATTTGGCGCTACTTTTGTTTTGTATCTATCTAATCTATCTCACTTATGTACAAAAAAAAACTTTGTTTCAGCGATATTCAAAATAACAACATATTCGCCGTAGCTAAAACTGTATCACTAGAAGATCATCTGAAAGGCAATGAGATATGCACTCTGCCTAGACGTGACACCGGACTGTTAGTGGCCACAATTGTACTGAGCGTCCTGCTCGTCATACTAATTGTAGTTATCGCTGTATGGTTCTTTCTAAAATGGTAAGATAACTGTTAAAACGATAATTTTTTATAGGCAAAAATATATATTTTAATCTTTTTGATCTTAATAAATTTTAGGAGAAGAAATAAAGTTTACGAGGAATTTAGTGATAAAAATAGCTTGACAGCTTCGAGAAACGATTCTCTCGAGCAACCAAAGGTAGAAACTGTCGCAAAACCGAGATTAAATATTGAAGAGCTTAAGAGAAGTGAGAGAAGACTTCAAGAAAGACTTGACGTTCCGGTTACTCAAGTTTCAGTTCAACCCTCAAAATCTAATCCAACTACTCTTGAAGCTAAAGTTAACATAACCACACCTGAAACTCAATTGCCAATTGTTATTCAAACAATAGACAAACTAAAAGATAGTGCTGAAGACTCTGACGATGGCGATGAATTTGGTGAAAAAGTGAAAATCAGGAGAAAATCTGTGGTTACTTTCAATGAAAATGTCGAGAAAATTATTCATGTTGAAGATAATCCAGATAACTCAGATTATGAAATATTTAGGTTTTAA
>DWTT01002312.1:0-10233 GCA_018250895.1 Carterocephalus mandan | reverse complement strand
TTCACATCCATTAAGTATAAGAAAATAATTGGAAAACTTTTCAACTCAGCATATACGAGTACTCGAAATAATTTTCGATAAAAGTTTCTATTACTTTCTGGGTCAAATAACCGGGGGCTGAAGCATACCTACATTGTTGAAGACGTTAGAATATATTTCGGCACCTGAATAGAAGTTACATGTATGTATATAGGTCTTATAATTAGAGACTGGTTAAATCGTCACGGCGTAGAAAGCGCTCGTGGTGGCGCGGCTTGAGATATTATCAATCAATCAATCGAATTATTTAAAGCCTCGGAAGACCGAGAGCTGAGGCTGAGAAGTCAGCAGTTGGATGGGTGACCGCTACTGGAAAATTTCTTGAGAACCTCCATTCTTCGGAGGGCACTGCAAGACCATGTCGTAGGCTGCCGGGCGGCCAAATATCGCACGAAAATCCGCTTGGCCATTACGAAAGGTCTGTTCTCGTGGAATTTAAAAAGCTAATGAATGTGCATACATTAAATAGGCACACTGATAAATGTATAAAAAGAGACCCCGGTCAAATTAAAGTAACGTCTGTTAGTTTGTTAATGTTTTATGTGAATAATACATCAAACAGATGCCAGAGATCCACCTGGACCCATTTAGAAACTACCTGCGTGCCATTTAAATGGATATTTTATATATAAATATAGAACTAGAATGTATGATGTATGATGAATTTTGACGAGCCCGTTGACGCAATCGGTAGTGACTGGGGGAGTGGGGGGTCGTGGCTTCGAATCCCACTCAGGACAAACATTCGTGTGACGAACACTTGTGTTTGTTCTGTGTCTGGATGATAATATTGTTAATTTAAGTATGTATATAAAAATATATATGTATGTATATCACTTTTTTTTTGTATGTATATCACGTTTCTGACACCCATAGTACAGGCTCGCGCCTAATTTGGGGTCAGGTGGCCATGTGTGAGAATGTCCATGATATTTATTATTTATTTATTTATGTATTATTTTTGAAGGTTAATAAGGTTATTTCTTGTAAGAGTAAACTAATGACCTGAAGAAGACGGCAGGAAAAAGCTGAGTTCAGAGGTCACCGGACCGTGTGGAGTAGCGCCGGCTAGATGAGGCCTATGTCTAGCAGGTGACTTTAAAAGGCTGATATATAAAATGGAAGGTTATTTTTATGATGAACGTTTTTTCCACAAATATATGGTAATATGCGAAGAAATTAGGGCTAGTACTTCGAAATAAAATTCCTAAGGTCAAATAATATTACATCGTTCATGAAAGTAGAAGATTTCGCACAAAATAGCTACGGCGGATATTCGCCGAGATTAAATTGAAAATATTAATATAGAGGATTATATTTTTTTCATTTATAAAACGAAGTGTAATAAAATGAGCAGTCGTATTAAATCGTAAGATGCAGAACACTTCGGACGACTTAAATTATATTTCTTGCCGTTTTCTTTCTTCTTTTTGTAATTGGGCCGCGAAAATTTTGTTGTGTGTTTTAGTATTTAGGTCATGTGAGCTAACAAGGAAACTTTTGGAGGCCATTTTTGATATAAGAAGTTGAGGCCATCTTATTCCTCAAGGGTAGCAATACATTTGTGACAGACCTATATCAGGTTCTGTCACGCACAGGTGTCATGAATGAGTGATGCTACATGCTCGTTTGTCATCTTTACCCATTAAAAAGGCCATAAGTTGTAACTACAAAAAGAATATAAGACATTCCATTACCTAAATACCACTATACTTGTAGGTATTTAATTAAATTACATATATTGTGGACACTTTCTTACTAAAATGATTAGGTAAACAAATATTGAGTAGGTTAGTATAAGTATACTTAGAATCTTATGGAAGGATGGCAAGAAGTTCCATAAAACTAAGTGCTTCTAATGCATTTTGACCACGCCACTTTCAGCTACTTACGTGTTTGCGTCCAGCGCTAACACGTTCCTTCATAAATATAAATACCTAAGCAGCGGGATAAAGCCAAAAACATTCTTATGCTTACTGTCACTGAGTCGTTCAAAGAAGAACTACTGTAATGGCGCCCAACGTGGGACTGAATTTGATTTATTCGGATTATAATAACGGATTAGTTCTACTGCTAGTCATAAGTTTTAGTTAATAGGGCGTGGCTTTTAGGAGAGCATTGAAGGCAGTTAGTGTTCGCGGAATGGGAGATTTAGATCGAGACCTCGGAACTGCAAACAGCTCATGCTTCCTGTTGCGACGTTCCCGAAGGTAATCGTCGGAAGCATAGGGCCTTCACAATCTAGAATGAACCTCTGGGGCATCCACCATGCCTCTTAGAATTTTACACATTATGAGGATTTGATCCTTCCACCTCCTGACCTCTAATGAAAGTTGGAGGCAAAAACAATGCTTTTTGACACACTACACGTAGTTTCTTATCCTAAAACACAAAACTTGTTTTTGATGAAATCAGCCATAGCAGGCATGATGATAACAACAATTACTGAGAAGGAAACAGATTTGTGGGTTGACGAACAAAAACTCTATTTTTCAATCGCTCGCCGCCTGTCGACTGTTCGACTACGACTCATTTTCGTTAGTACCCGTCTCGATGGCCTCCGCCAGACGAGTGTTACGGTGATGTCACCTCATTATTACCTATCTATTGTTATGAATTCAAACGAGGGGATGGATGAGGAGAACCCATTGATTTTTAATACGACTCCTTGCATTCGAATTACTCAAAAATACGTAACTGTCCGTATCGATCGACGACACGCACGACGAGTGATTCAAAAATAGAGTTCCAGATTTGAGATTTAATCGCGGGTTCAATCGGTGCGTGCTAAGCAGGCTTTTGTGTTTGAACGATCATTTACTCGAGGAAATGTGGGTACAGCGAACTTTGAACAGCTGGTAGGATAGAACCTGCATAGGCTGATAATATTTTGACTGATCGATTGTTATTACAACCTGTGGCTTGTCATAATTAGATTAATATTAATATTTGTATGAGGTATTATATGGTACGTAAGTGTTATTAATTAGTTGGAAGAAGGTACTGGCCGGTTTTATTGTTATTTAAATACATGTTTTCGATATAATAAATATTTTAAACAGAATACATGCAATGCATATTGATCGACGTTACGGCATCGCCGTTGTGAAAGCTCAATCAATCATTACTCTGTGGAAATTCCTCTATGGATGAACTACTGTATTGCGTTCCAAATTCAATTTTGACATCTTCTAGTAGGTATTCGTGAAAAGGTTGGACTCGAATACGTTAAATTTTTTAAAAACACGTGGTATTGTATTTGTGGCCGGGACGTAGATGAGTTTGGTCGACATGGTTTATCCTGTACCAGAAGTGCTGGTCGTATTTATCGTCACGGCACTATCAATGATTTAATTCGGAGAGCTCTTGCCACCGTCTCTACACTTTTTTTTATTTTCGTGCATTATTATCGGAACCAAATATGTGTGCCAAATTTCAGCTCGATAGCTTCAGTGGAAGTGAGTGAAATATTGATTGCAAGATTTCAGGACATACATACATACATACGAGTGAAGTTAAATAAAAGCTTTTAAAAAGATGAATATACATTTAACTAACCCTCATAATACTTGTGTAAACAGTACTTTACACGTCGCAGTAAAAATGATTGGACTCCAAGTGGATATCCGGCCCGTATTGGGGATGCCTAATATTGGTAATACCGAGTGGGAGCAATAGAGTGATAAAATGAGGGCAACTGCCCTGCTGTCGCGTTGTCGGGGGAATTTATGTAATAAGTTATCTACACTTATTTTTCATAAAGGTTGCAGATGCCTTTTATTTAGGGGTATTTGGATGGTATTCAGGCAAAAAACGTACAGACACTAAAAAATTCCGATAAGTCCTTCCAGAAAATCAGTTTAGATAATTATGTAAAAGCATAATTCGTATAAAATGTACTTTACAGGCCTTAATTGGACAGATTGTGACTGTCCCAGGTCTATTAAGTAAACATGTTTTCACAGGTTCCTCGTTGTTTTTCTTCTGTGGTTTAACAGTAAAGCATAATACAATGATGATTTACCCTTAAGTAAAATATTAAATAATATAGTTTGTATAAAAATAAATACATGAAAAATACATATAATTTGTACAAAAATATCTAGGTATATACAAAAATATAATATTTCTTTCTTTCTAATAAAAATAACTTTTCTTAGTAAAGTTAGTAAAAAGTACTAAATATTTTAATAGTTTATTTTGAAAAAAATATACATAATATAAAGTCCAAAAAATTTTGCCAACCCTGCCCTGGATCCAAATGGCCTAAAACTACTTCACCGCAAATACTAGTTGTATTGCAGTAGGTACTTCTTATTTCGTGCATGCGATAGCAATATCGCACTCGCTACGAAGAAATATTGATTTTCATTCACACTATTTTACATATATACGAATTCAAGTTTTATATTTCTCAGAATCGTATATCTGTCGCGGGGTTTTGGTTGATTCTGATCTTTGTAGGTGCGTGTCGTTTATGACAAACTGAAAATTACAATATAAGTAAATACTTACATTAGATAGGAATATACTCATAATTATAGTCCCTGAAGCGGAAACAGGCTGGGAATGGATGGCACCTAAGATTGGACACACCTTTACCACTAGCAGGTTATGTATGAGAAAGTTGATGAAGACTCCAGCCTAGTGGCTATCGAAATCGCCTCTCATTCGAAGGGGTGTGGGTTAAAATCCGAGAGGCACTCACCAATGGCACCATCCATTTCAAAGGTAACGGTAAGGTAAAACATCGGAGGAAACCTGCATGCCTAAGAGTTTTCCGTAATGTTCTCCAAGGCACGTGAAGTCTGCCAATCCCCACTTGGCCAGCGTGGTGGGTAATGGCGTTATACCTCCCACTCCGAGAGGAGACTCAAGCTTACAGTAGGACAAAGAAAGGGTAATGGTTGAATAATTAAAAACTCTGCCTCGTATAACAACTGTGACAGACTGAAAAAGACTCATATAAGACTGGGTGAGACCACCGCTCTGTTACCTCTACAAGTTATTGTTCTCTATTTTAATTTTCCACTGCCTCATGGGACTAGTGGTCGCAAGCACGACTGCTAAGCTGAGTTCCTGAGTTCGATCGTCGGGTTAGACAAAGTATTATTGGGTTTTCTAATTGATTTGTACCCGGTGTATGTCAATAGGATCACCACCTTACATGGACCTAAATATAACTGGTGTAAAGTGAATGTACTGTCATAAAATATTATGTTTTTTAATGTACTCGTAAGTATACGTGATGTTGAGACAAATAAAGTTTAATACAATCATTAAAAGGTTTTGCACCCAATCTTTTCTTCTGATTGAAGCTATGATACTCCGAGCGGATCGACAACGACAGGCGGACAACGTGCAGGCGTAAGCCCAGTTACTTTATGTTTGGTTAACCGAAATCTCGATCCAATTTCGATAAGGGCCGGCTGCGACGGCGATTTCGCCCAACACTTTTCGTTTCATCACGTATGATTTCGATTATAAAAATATCTCCTTCAGGAATTTAATAGTCGTGCCAAAATCTTACTCGGCGTAATTCTATCTGGTCTATTTATACTAATATGTACTCGTATTAGTAATGCGATGGTATACTAATACGAGTACATATTAGTTTAAATAGGATTAAAACAATAGTTAGTTTAAATATAGTTGTATCTTTTAGGAGTCTCATTCTAAGCCTATAGTGTATTGGTAGTGTTGGTATCCTTGAGGACAAAGATGGTTGCCTCTAAAACGTGTAACCGAAAACAAACATTAACAGTAAGAACACAATTTCTTCAAAATATTACATGGCTGAACTGGTTATTGGTAAAATAGGGAAAAAACTTTTTAACCATATGAGCGATAGGACAGTACCTACAGCCAGGTACCATGCCCATAGTAACTTTAACTGTCCCGGGCGAACTTTGAATAGAACCTACAAAGTTTCTATATAGATTCTACCACCTCAAAAAGAGGCAACGTGCAACAGCGAGCCTAACAATATTTGCATATCTTTACACTAATATTAATTTATGTAAGTTTGTATTACCGTGTATCTATAAGCAATCAAGGTTTAATAGCATTTCTGTAGTAAAGAGCGAACCATAAAAAAGATTCAATAGATACTCTCTTTACGACATTTAATATCACAGATGCCGACAAAACTATAAGCGCTAGCTCGTTTATGGATAGTAATTAAGAAAGTAAACAAATCGTGCGTCAAATGACCCTGGCGGTCAAAAGGGCGTTTGATTTGGAAAACGTTATGTAGCCGGGAACAGATGTTTGTGACTAATTAATGAAACATGGCATCACACTGTCAGACCCTCCTCACGAATCGCTTTAATCGCTTTATTAATGCTGCGTGGCAAAAAACGACGTAGATATAAAAATATAATGCATTCTTGTACACAATTCCGGGCGATATTTTGTCAACGAGCATGTAAAGAGAAAAGGTTGACAGATGTAGCCCATTATCTACGTGCGGGAATTTTAGGCGGCTGATGACCGCCATGACCGGGCAGACACGAATGTTTCAAAGTCTGATAAAGAATACAGTCGGTAGTTTCAATAAAACCGGTGATAGATTTAATATATGTACGTTGGGTTTTGTGCTTGTCCACCATCACCAAAACAGGGAATTCTGATCTGCGTCTAATATTTCTATATAGTCTGTAGACAAACGTGTATACAAATGATTATCTGACTGAAAAGTCAAAAGAAACTTTGTCAGATTAAGAATTTTGACTGTAACAAAAACATACATGTTCTCTGTATAAAATGTTGTTTACGTTGCAGCGGAAAGAAAAGTCGTAACAAACGGGACAAAGTGTTCACGTTACGAAAGCTTAATGCAATATTTATTGTGGCGGAGAGTCGAAAAGCTTTTTAACAATTTATACAGATATGATCTTTTTTTTTCGAAGGGATCTAGTGGTCTTTCGAAAAAAGGCCTTCACAGCATCATCAAACTGGACAACGAAACAATTCTGATATTCAGGTAAATCAATTTTACTGCAGTTTATTAAAATGTGAAAGATGTCTTTTTTTTCGCAGCAACTGAGCAATGGATAGAACTGAAGTAAAAGGTACTACAACCTACATTTATTATTTTACTTATTTTATTACACTTATTATTTCACTTATTTATTTTACTTATTTAATCCCTTTGCAAATCCCTTGGTATACGCCCGGAAATATACCTAGAAGTCAAATTTCAAGTTTCTAGGTCTGCCAGAAGTGGATTAGGATTTTGATAGCAATAGCTTTTTGAAGATCAACAACTCACAAATTTTAATAGATTTGTCATGAAATTAGGCACGCTAGCTGAGCTTTTCGGAAGACTTACTACATACAAATACTTACATAAATTTGCAAGTTTGTCAAATCTCACAACCCAACACATTTGCTGACGTGTAAAGTTTTATTCAGTGTGCGCTACGTCTAAAAGATAGTTCGGCAACTGATTGTACAGAGATACCTACGCTACTGCTGAAATATGAATATAAATCTGAAAATCTGTATAAAAAGCCAATGTAGACGGTAGACAATGGGTAAAAAATGATAGTAACTGTATGGAATTCAGGATCTAGTAAGAGTACCTATTTTATATATTTTATAGATCGACGTACTATTCTGCAGCACAAAGAATTTAATAATATGTATATTATATCGCATTTTACACATTGGTGCGCTCCCATAACTTGATACATAATGTAGTAAAAAATCATGATATTTCCATGGGGTTAATAACATTCGCGCGCGAAAATTGGGATCATATGCAATTTTGTATAAAAAACAACTTCACTCTTATCTTCCAATGTGCATTCGTCAAGGGGTTAGTGGTCAACCTGGGCTCGACTCGAATGATCTCAAGCCACCCGATGGTCTTGGACAAGGCTTAACGATAGCTGGGACGAACGCCTTATCGTGCCCTCCGAAGCACGGAAGCGCCCATATAATACTGCCACTGACTCTCACCCATCTACAGACCGTCCCGAAGTTGCAGATCAGTCGATCACGAACAATACACGCGAGCCATACGGCTGCATCTACTATAAAACTCTTTGAGCATTCCCATTTCGTATATCGCTTATTTAACTCGTTGACCGACTTTTCAAAAGTGAAAGTTCGTGTGAGATTTTTTGATTCTACAAAATGTTTGCCGTCTGCGTTTTGGCATATTTGGTGATCCGATCGCGATAGGATTTGCATTAATCGCTTGCGTGGGATTAACTCTGTTGTTTGCGAATGTTTTACGCAAAGTAAGCTTAATTTTAACTGCATACTGGCATCTACTGTTTTGTGGAAATACAGTTCTTTGTTTTACTCATCAGTTTTTATGCGAAATTTTGAAATTCACAGTAGATCAGTCTGGATGTATGTCCGGTGTATGGCAATAGGCTCACCACCTACGAGTACATGGGACATACACATAACCGGTTAAAAGCGGTTGTACTTCGCAACCTCTGCCAATACCTTCGGGAAATACATTCGTGGAATTATTTTATGTTTTATGCGAGAACTCATCTCTTATAAAGCGTCACTCGTCCATGCTATAATATTTTTTGTCATCACTGGTGCTGAAAGCTGTACAAATAGCAAACGAGCATGCAGCACCACCAATCCCCTGCCGTGTATCACACCAATGATATATCCAGAACGAGACTTCCCTCGAGAACTAAGATGGTCATTTCTAGAAAAACTAACTTGGTTTGATTATAGAATGTAGTTCCAACTTAAAATTTTCGTCCGCTCGGCGACCACTTATATCTTCACTCGAAATTAAGCCCTAATCAGGTCAGTCAGTCAGACTACCAAACTTTACATTATGAGGAATTCTAAGACATGCAAGTTTTCCCCTCGATGTCTTCTTTTACCGATATGTCGCTGCTGGGCACTGCTGGGCACCCCACCGATATGTAAATTTTACATATTTAGGAACTCATCAGTATGCACTAATGAATCTAATTTTGAACCCAGCCCGTTATGAAAATAGGTTGAATTTATACAACACAACAACCTAGTAGTATCTTGTAGCTATGTATTGTCGAAAGTTCTCAAGCAACCCGAACGTGCCGGAACTGTTCAATCCACAAAAGGGCCCTTTACAGCAAACATCTGCTTATTGTTTGACCTGCTTGGTATATTGGCAATAGAATAAATTTCTCACAGCCGATTATCATATGATGAATATCTACAATTGAGTTATCATCTACATCTTAATCCATTTTTGGCTGCTGGTAGAGCCGTGGACAAGTAAGTTTGGCCAGCGTGGGCTTATGGGGAACTCAGGCTGCAGGTTTTTTTCTTCTTCTTCTTCTTTGTCGTATCGCTCTTGTCAGAGCGGTCGTGGTGGTCACGTAGTATCAACTGCGGGCAGATGTTATGCGCCTCACGAGCAATCGCCACTTGTCTCGGTTGGTAGTGAGTCTGGTACACTCATGTAAATGACCGCCAACAGCCGACTTAACCTGGTCGGTCCATCGCATGGGTGACCTTCCGTTTTTCAGGTAATGAAGGAATATAAACAAAGCTAAGGAAGGCTTCTTCTTCTACGTTAATTTAGAAAACGCGTTGGTTTGTCCATTGATATTTGTATGCAGTTCCCTCGAAGCCGAAGTACAGAATAAGAAATATCTAGATTACCTAGCAGTCTGTCGACGATAGTAAGAGGCGTTTCTATATAGGCCTGGTTTAATCTGAAATGTAGAGAAAATTAAGTAAAAATGTGTTAATAGAAATAATTAATTACATAAGTTTATTCTTGCCAATGTCGAACCTTGATGTGTCAAAAACGTGTAAATTATATGTGGAAATTAGTAACCAACCTTTATTTATGAATATGAGATTAAATAAATAAATAAATGTAATTACCTGATGATGTACATATATTATTATGGTCAGTTTTGTTATTTTATTCTGAAACTAGCTTTTACCCGCGGCTCCGCCCGCGTGGTCAAAGGGAATTAACAATGAGTTGTTTATCATACATAGATAAGAGCTTGAAAATGAATTTTACTAACGCCATCTATTAACAACATCCGGAACTAAATATCTAGCAAATAACAAAACATATCTTTCTTTTACCGCGGTAAAACATACCCATGGAAAGAGGCTACGTTTTACCGCAGTAAAAAGTAGCCTACGTCACTCTCCACCCTCCTCACTATCTCCACACATAAAAACCATACCATATAATAGCTTCGT
>DWTT01002311.1:0-10236 GCA_018250895.1 Carterocephalus mandan | reverse complement strand
TATGTCCTGGAATCTTGCAATTAATATTTCACCCACTTCCACTGAAGCTATCGAGCTGAAATATGGCACACATATTAAGTTCCGATGACAATGCACGAAAATAAAAAAAACGTAAAAGATTTAAAAAAAAATTTAACGGTTTATTAAGGGTATAATTTTATGTAGCGTCCATAGCCCAATGGCTCGAGTCGATTCAATGAGATCGAAAGAGTTAAGCAACGACGGGACGAATCGGTTTGTGGATGTCGTCAAACCTTGTAGAAGAACTTCGGGTGGCTTGAGAACATTATACACTGGGTTGGCCACTAACCCCTCCACCAATGCGCATTGGAGCAGCGTGGTGAAGTATGCATGCTCCAGACCTCCCGCAGAAGTGTCTGTGGGGGAGACCCGTGCCCAGACGTCTATGGGTCGCAGCGTACGAAGCATATAAATTAATAGAAATCCTTATTAAAAATAGGTATATAAATGAATATTTTAAAAAGTGAGTTTAAATTAATCACTTTCATGTTCCGCAAAGAAGTTTATATGTTGTATGTTTTCTGGCAAATAAGACAGACCAGACTCATCTCGATGACGAAGGTTGTATCCCTTTCCATATCCTGAAATCAGTAAAACGGTCAGGCATTAAGATTCGGTGTCAGACATGTTTGAAACCGGACTCTGTTAAATTTTGCTCAATTTAATAATTATAACTCGTAGAGGCAAACATTAAATAGCTTCTCGCCCAACTTGATACTATACAGTTGTATTTCTGGGTAATATGTTTTTATACCATTTGTGTTCCAACACCAGCTCTAATGGTGTGGTTACACTTTTCTAGAGGCGGCCATCTTAATCTTGTATTCTTGTGTAGCAACTAGTAACCAACTTGGAACAAGACCCTTACTACCGAATACTAACTGGGCATAACTGGTTAATAGTAATCAACAGGGCTAACTCTCATTAACAGTCCCTGCACCTAGAGTGTTCTACTAACTAACGAGCTGATCAATTAATGTTCATAAAATGGTTGTCTGTAAAGTCTGTACTAAGGAATATTATTAGAAATCGTACATAGCATTGATCAAACCGTAATCCGCGGACTAAAACCCCGGAAAGCCTCAGGAGCGGACGGTATTTCCAACCTCGGGCTCAAACATTTCCCCGAGCAGGTGCTAACTATCTTTAACTTCGCTCGCAACTTCTTTCCAACTGCCTGGAAATCCCTTAACATACCATCCAATCATCGACCCATCACCCTCCTCAAGGCTATGGACAAGGTGTTTGAATGAATTATCCTGTTCCGTATGAGAAAGCATCTCTTCCCTATGGATGGTCCATTTTGATCATAAACGCAAACGTTGCTGCGACGATGCCCCCAATATGTTACGATCTACTATCCCCTTCAGGATCACAGCCAAATGCTTGGGTGTAGCCCTCGATTCCCAACTCACCTTCCGGCCCCACGTCCGGAGGGGACCGGTACTGCCCGTTTCTACTTAAGCCGCCTTAACAGTATGTTGAGTAGGAAAAGTAAAATGTCCCCTAGAAATAAGCGAACGCTCTACAAGGTATGTATACGACCGGTATGCCGCCAATGCACACTTCGCACATGCGAATCCCAACGTCATGGAGAAAAACCAAACCGTCCAAAACTTTTTCTGTTGTTAGTCATTAGACGCCCACTGGTGTGTCAGAAATGCAGACTTTAGGCGTTCGTCGATTTATAAGATGTTATCACGTCAAAAAAAGTACCTAAATCTTTCATGAGCTTCGTGGGCGCATTACGCAAGTGCAGCGGGACGGCGGACAGGGGGTCCTTGGCGTCCGCGATGAGCCGCTGACACCGCCTCAGGGCATCGTAAACCTCACGGCTCTTGGGAGCGCGCGCGAGCCGCACGGCGCACTGCGCGACCAGTACGTCGCTCTCGGGCATGCCCAAGTGCCGACAGCCCTGCAGGCACGCCACGGCTTCTACTATTGCACTGTGGTCTGCTAAGCCTGTAACATATAACTTCTTCGTGTGGGTCTATTGTCGATTTTCGGGTCGGACAAAGTATTATAGGGTCTCTCTCAAATTTTTGCACAAAGTGTAAATTTGTGAACTCTCTGGGGTGGAATTGTATCTTGGCGCGCTCAGTCCAGTACAGCGCGGCGGTGTAGTGATACCTATGTCCTCGCAGGCGACCCGCACCAGCCTTCGGCAGATGTAGAGCGGGTCCTCCCCGCCGGCCATGGCACGCGCGGTCCAGTACAGCGCGGCGTTGTCGTCGCCCGCGCGAATCGCCTTGTGCATCGCCGAGATTATGTTGTAGTGCTCCTCGCCCTTCCGGTCGTACAGCGTGTGCGATCGCTGAAGACACATTTCATATTTAGTACAAATTCTACATACAAACGTTACCTAGTAGGGTATACCTACTTAGTTCTCATGGAATATTTTTTGGAGAATCTGGCTCATTTGAATTTCTGAAGACACGTAAAGACTTGCCTACACAACATACCAACAAGTATTCCGTTTGTCAATGAGTTTAAATACACTTGGAGCAGTATGATGATGACTCTGACTCTGACCTTGATTCCCTCTTTCAGGTGGTGGAGGGAGAGGGGCGCGGGCGCGGTAGCGGCCAGTGCCAGCTCCAGCGCGCCGAGCGCGACGCGCGCGTCCCCGTCGCACACCTCGCCCAGCCAGCGCAGCGATGCACGCTCCACCGCGCTCCTGCAGCCCACACCCGGAGATACACGTCTATTCCCCTTCTGATATAGCTGTGACATGTCAGTCATGGGCTTTTTTTCCCAGGGGGGAGCTGGCAAACTCGTACCTTTAAGAGCATGCGCAACGCCATGGCACTCATAGGGTAAAATTAAATTAAACCCCCAAATTTGAATACCCTCAACGCAAGAGCGCCCACAGCGCCGCGCAAGAAGAGTTGTCGTGTGGGACCGCTAACAAAACTGTAAGCTAAATAGTTGTTCAGTGGCGTGTTTCTCCTCACAACTGAGAAGGCTTCGAGCATATTCCAACTTGGATTGGCGAAGGGGTTAGTGGTTAACCTGATTGTCGGAAATTTTTAGACCGACCGAAGGCCTTCCACATGACTTAACGCTTGTTATCATGCGATAACAACTGAAATGTGGCCTTGAAGCGTGCAAGCGTTCAAGAGAATTTGCCACTAGAGGTACTACAACTATTGATCGGTTCATAATAATTATCTAGTCCTGCGACCACGATAAACTACCAATCTGAACAAAATTATGTACATATTAATGTTTATTGACTTACTTGTTTCCTTCAAGGTGTATTAATTTATCTTCTATTTTGTCAACTATATGTGCCAAATCATTTTGCACAATAGCATTTTCTAGGATTTGTACAACATTATCAGTGGTTAATTTTTCCATGACAACAACTCTGCAGCGACTCAATAGAGCGTTGTTCAGGCTGAACGAGGGGTTCTCCGTGGTAGCGCCGATCAGCGTTATCGTTCCATTTTCAACGTGAGGCAGAAACGTGTCTTGCTGGAGTTTGTTAAACCTGTTCACATTATAAAACAAAGTTAATGAATCTACCAACGAAATAAAACATACGTATAGTCAGGTAGGTATTTTTTTCCTGTGAACTTAGATATGTACTGATGATATGCACAACTTCAGCCATTCTGTTTATTTTTTAAATTATCTATTAACCTACAGGGTGTGCAATATTAGACGATATGCAATTAAACCTGGTAGTTCTCACAAAAAATAAATATCCGTATCAATGGGTAGAGCTAAAGACAAACTTCTGTCATATAATAACTGTTCTACCTAAGTGGCTGCATTGCATATTTAAAATTATTAATGAAGAATTTCACATCTCTTCTCTTTTATAAATATAAATAATACAATCCAGGACAGTACCTATGAATCTCATCCATAAAGAGAACAGTTTGCCTTTTGAACTGAGCCTCATTCTTAGCAACCTTCACTACCTCCTTGACGTTGTTAATGCCGGCCATTGTGGCACACAGCTTGACAAATCGCATGTTGGGGGACTCTTTACACATATTAGCAATCACATTGGCTAATGATGTCTGTAAATGAATCGGAAAAAAATCACAGCCAAGGTGTAACCAGCATTAATACTTATTAATAATAATAATTTTGCCTTGCAAATTACCTTTCCACAGCCTGGCGGGCCCCACAAAATCATATTTGGTATCTTTTTCATGTCTAGCAGAGACCGTAACATTGTGCCAGGTCCAAAAGAACTAAGCTGGCCGACTATGTCTCCAGTGTGTAGTGGTCTAACTCGTTCAGCCAGTGGAGTACTTGAGTTAGTTTGTGGTTCACCTTTGGTCTTTTCTATATTTAAAAAGGGCTCCTTGATATTTTCCTTTAACTTGCTACATTGGGCATTCTTTATACCAGAAAAAAAGTTTAAAGTTCAGTCAAAAACACATCAAATATCAAAAATTGGTGACAACTTAATATTTCACTGCTCATTCATTCAGGGTTCTTGTCATATCTATAATATGTTGCTAATAACAAAATTTTAGTTGTAGTTGTAGTTAGTGGTTTGTATCACCATCTCTAAATATTATTTACTCTAGTCACCTTTTCTTACCCCTAGGATGAGTAGGGGTGCTATAATCCTACACATTATTATGGCATCACAGGGAATAAAATATGCGTACAAATAATTCATACTAATATTCATAATAATAAAATACATGAATATTATCCATATAATGTAAGTACTCACATGAAAATTAGTGTGTGAAAATGTACTTTTTTCTGTTTTTATTCTCTTTTCTTGTGAAATCTTGTCATTAAACTGTGAACTAGTTCTCTTTATAGAATCAGTTTTAGTATTTAGAAAAAGGCATTTATTGACATGATGTTCGATAGCATGCATTTCATATGTTTTATTACATACTGGACATGGTACTGAGTTTTTTATATTCTCTTCCTTATTTTCTTGTAATTCCTTTGATGACATTTTATAAATTTGATCTGTAAAGATTGTAAAAATTATATTAGTGTATCAAAGACCAGTCCTAAGGACCAGTCAAATTGGAGGATAATGATAACAGGTGAAAGCTCAGAGGGAACTAAGTAACCATGTTATTAGGTTACCATACCATGTTACTTATAATGTTTAATTTCTTCGGAATTTAGAGCATTGTTAAATTAAATATACAAACTGTGTTTTCTTAGTAGCTTAAAGTTGAAGTATTAATAATTAATAACAGTATTATTAATTTAATGAAAAGTAAACTCTGATACTATGAATGAAAGAGAACTATGATATTTTAAGCATAATGTACAAGAGGTGTTATGTTATTGTCATTATAGCATCAGTACTGCAGCTTATCGGGTATCAAAATCAAACTCGCCTCTCATTCGAGTGGGTGTGGGTTCAACCACGGTTCTCCATAATACTCTCAAAGGCATGTGAAGTCTGCCATACCGGCATTTACCCAGTGTGGTGGACTATGGGCTAAAGTAAAATGAAATAAATAATAAACTTGAGAATGAACTTCAACAAAAAAAATTTTGAATAGTTTGCCGCCAAATTTCAGTTTTTTATTTATTAATTGTTTTTTTTTGGGATTTTATGACCTGGTATTTTTATTTATTAACTCACTAAGACACAGAACATAAAAATACTCTCAAAATCACTACATTTGAATTATAGTAATTATACATTACATAAATTTATTGTAAGACTTAAATTAATTACTTTCAAAAGTTTGCGATTTGCAGTTGACAGTTGTAAACACAGACAGTACGTAGTACTATACTTATAAATCTGTGACAGACAGACTGTCACATCACAGACAAAGAGGTCACAAACAAAGAACAGAGTATTGGAGGACAAAGACTATCTATTCTGTGGATACAGAACACATATACTCTTTTACGAGAGGTTGTAGATCAAGGAGTATAGTATAAAGTGCCCCACACAAAGCCCTGCTTGCAGGGCCTGCCGCAGAGGATGTTACCACAAAAAGCCCTGCAAATCGTCCCTGCAGGTTGCGTCCACAGACTATGTAGAGATATTATATTCTGTGGTAGAGATGTTGCGTCACATGGCCCTGCTTGCAGGGTTGGAGTGGGGAGATCGTGCGTCGGGCTGGCAGGATGACCCTGCCGCCCTGCGGCAGGGTAAGCAATTAAAAAATCGGCCCTGCAAGTAAACACACGATACGATTGGCAGGGGCACTGCAAGCAGGGCTTTGTGTGGGGCCCTTTAAACAAGATATTCGCGAATCTTGGAAGAGAGACTCTTCCACCTTGCGTTGTTCGTGACAGTGTTTTACATGTACGTAGTATTAAATAGTAATCCATGACCAAAATATATTAAAGGCATAGATTTTAAAGGTCACACCATGGATAAACTTGTGGAGGGAGCAGAGCTAAACTTGACATTTATTAGACATCTATCATTGATTGTTGACAATGGCAGTTCATTGACAGCAGATTTTATTTGTCAATTTTATAGAATATAGATAGAAGTAGGTAGGCCTATGGAATGTAGGTAGGTACAACTAGTACAACAAATAAGTTTTGGTTAACTGTAAAATGTAAGAAAGGTAGTAGATCCATAAAGTATTTATCAAAGTACTCTGTGGTAGTTTCGTGCCTGGAATAAATGAGATGATACCATATTATTTACATCATTAAATTACACAGGGACACCCCTAATTTTTTCACATTAATGGATTCTACTCAAGTAATTAAAAGGCGAAAGGAAAGGAAAAAACATAATGGGGTCACTGATTTTTCGGACTCCGACGAAACATCTACATCTAACAAGAAACTGGTAGGTTAAAATCTTTTTTACTGGCCTATTAAAAAATGAATAAAACATTGGATTTGAATTTTTTGCAATAATTGATTTTTTAAATATATTATTGATTAAAGGAAGAAAATATCCAAGCAAAGTGTGGAGTGGAACCTTTAATACCCATAGAATCAACAATGGAAGATATATCAACAGTGAAAAGCATACATTTGCATTTTGAAATAGACCTTGTATTTATAATTCTATTACTATTAGCCCTTGGCACCAGATTATACAACTTGGAGGAACCTCGATACATTGTGTAAGCAACTACTACCTGACAAATTCAGATGTTTTAAGAACAACTTTAATTTACTATTCAGCCTTAATAATCAGGGGAATGGCTTGTTTTTGTTATATGGTTGGCTCAATTGTTTGTATTTACTCTTTACTCTTCTCTACTCTTATTATTGTGTATTTTACAGATTTGATGAGCTACATTTCGGAAGATATGTTACTTTGTATACTAAAGGTGTATTCTTTTTTGATGCCCACCCTCCTCTGGGCAAACAAATGTTATACCTTGCAGGCTACTTTGCCGGCTATGATGGGAACTTTACATTTGACAAAATAGGGTCCCCTTACACCGAGTCTGTGCCAGTGAGAGCCTTGCGCTTAGTGCCTGCCATCAGCGGCAGCCTTCTTGTTGCCATAACATACCAGCTGATGTTGGAAATTTGCACATATCAGTGGACTGCCATACTAGCTGCGCTTCTTGTTTTATTTGGTAAGTTGTGTTGTGTGTGTGGCTCAAGCCATTGCTGTATCAAGTAAAATGATTATGTGACCTTCATAGCATTCAAATCTTAAATTAGATCTTCTTTGATTATTAATGTCTCATAAAAAAAGCTATAAGCATCATATACTGTTGGTCACAAGCAAGTATACTGCACCATTTAGGGAGGGGTTGGGTTAAGCCCTTATGTCACTGCGACCTAAAAATTAAAATGATCTTGAATTATGTAGCTAATACTCCACCATGCTGCACCTTACTGATTTGTGGCCAGCCCAAAGTCAGTTCTCAAGCTACCCAAAAGCTTGACATGCTTACCAATTGTTTTACGATTCAAAAGAACTGGTTCCAGTTGGGTAGTTCTTCCTGCATCATCATCATCATGAGACGATGCTTAAATTTTATTGCCATTTTGAATAATAAACAACAAATTTATAATCATAAATGTTTGTAATCCTCTATTTCAGAAAATTGTTTCCTTGCTCAATCTAGATTTATGTTGTTGGAAAGTATACAGCTGTTATATGGATTGTGGGGATTGCTGTGTGTTATTAAAAGTACTCGCAAAACTGGTCTGCTATCTTTTCTCTGGCTTTGTTTTGGCGCACTATCCCTTGGATGTTGCTTTTCGTAAGTAAATTACTTTTGTTTTTCAACCACATACTTTTTCATTTATAAAGCCACTGTATGCTGTATAGTGTCCAGGCCACCTGGTGTTAGACTTATAGAGTATATTAACTTTTATTCCAGAGTGAAATATTCGGGACTATACACATACTACTTAGGGTTCTTTCTCGTCGGCCGTCAGATGTGGCGGCGGATTGGTTCGACTGAATCAAGCTTACGTGTAATCCTTTCCACTATATGGAGACTATGTGTGCTGATACTGATTCCTCTGGCTGTGTACGTGGGCGTGTTCTACGCGCACTTGGCAATGCTCCCCAAGGCGGGCCCCCATGACAGTGTGATGACGAGCGCGTTCCAGGCGTCCCTGCAAGGCGGCCTCGCTAGCATCACGAAGGGACAGCCCTTGCACGTCGCGCACGGCTCACAAATCACTCTGAGGTTAATCTACTTGTTTATTAAATTTATTGCTGCTATAAGCCATAGACATCTCACTACCGGACACGAATGCAAATTTTTCAAATTTATCCTACGTTTTAAAAGGGGTGAAAATCCGTAATTTAACGTTCAAACCGTGTTAAAAAAATATACTTCATATTGTATTATTGTTTGTTTTATGGACAGTACTCTATGTGGGCAGTACTCAGAGGGCGCAGGACCGGGAGGAGTGGCGACGATTGAGGGAGGCCCATGTCCAGCAGTGCACCCAAAAAGGCTAATGGATGGATAGACTGGATGTGCGATGTATGTTCTTTGCGATCGTACATCCGTTAAAAACGTAAACTCGGCAGGCATTCGCACGGGCGCACGTGCTGGCTACACTCGCACGCCCACGTGTACCCGGTGCGGTATGCGGACGGGCGCGGCTCGTCGCACCAGCAGCAGGTGACGTGCTACAGCTTCAAGGACGTCAACAACTGGTGGATCGTGAAGCGGCCCGAGCAGGCGGCGCTGGCCGTGGCGCGCCCGCCTGACGTCATCCGCCACGGCGACGTGGTGCAGCTGCTGCACGGGATCACGAGCCGCGCGCTCAACTCGCACGACGTCGCCGCGCCGGTCTCGCCACAGTCGCAGGTCCGTTTCAACTCGTATAACAGACCGGAACTGCAGAACATCTGCGGCCTCCTAGGGAGCTCTTGAGGCCACATGCCCCCGATCATGTTGGGGTCAAGGGTGAAGGCCTTTTTCTTCGTACGCAGTGTGTTTCAGACACGTACGTCGTACAGACATGTGTCGCGCGTACAACATATTATTTCTTGTAAATACAGAATTTTCGCCGTTTATCGTAATATGATATTTTTCGCTCGATGCGCAACTAGCGATTAAAAAATAGATCCCCTGAACTGAACTGACCAAATAATGTTCTTATTAGCTCTCAGCTAACTGTACTAGCCATCCTAGTCCCTTTTTAAGATTTGTTCAAAGTCAGTCACGGTCGTCATGAGTGGCAGCGGATGGGTCGTACTGAAAGCTCGTTTGCTATCTTATATCAATTAAAAAAAATGCATTTGGATGCTTGGAAATACGATATCATGTTATTTTTGTGATCGACTGCAGGAGGTGACTTGCTACATCGACTACAACGTGTCGATGCCGGCGCAGAACCTCTGGCGCGTGGAGATAGTGAACCGCGCCAGCGAGGATGCGACGTGGGACGGCATCCGCTCGCTGGTGCGGCTGGTGCACACGGGCTCGGGCGCCGCGCTGCGCTACAGCGGCCGCCAGCTGCCCGCCTGGGGCTTCCACCAGCACGAGGTGGTCGCCGACAAGGCGCTCGAGCACCAGGACACCGTGTGGAACGTGGAAGAACATCGGTACACTAAAGGTATTGCCGGTTACGTTGATTTATTTTAACAAGTTGCATACATAAATTAAAAGAAGAAATATCGTTTGCAATACAAATTATATAAGTAGGAAAATTTGCGAGAATGGTTGTTATACAACGTTAAATAAATTTGGTAATGAGCGAAAGGGATGGTTGTAATGAAGGATTTTTGAAGTGAAACTTCTTTATCGGGGTTGGAAAAAAATTTAGTGTAACATTTTTTGGTTACGCGTCACGCGTCACATT
>DWTT01002310.1:0-10237 GCA_018250895.1 Carterocephalus mandan | reverse complement strand
ACCGACCGCGCCCGTCGTTGCTTAACACTTTCGATCACATTGAATCGAAGCGAGCCACTGGGCTATGGACGCTACTGCTACTACTACTACTAAATAAAACTATGCTCAATCACAATAATTAGCGTCTTTGTACAATCTCCCTTGCCTGTATCCATTACCTGTAAAGTTACTCATAATAATTTTACCGTTGTATTCATTGTTCATTTTAATTCATTTCATATCAGCGTCATCATTCATCATTACACTATTTTTTAATTTTCAATGTTAAATGTTAATTTATCCGATGTACAATTCAGTAAAATGAGGAACAATGCTCATCAATACCACAAACTGATCTCCAGAAGGAATAAAATAAGTCCATTGTGTTTCTATATAAGCGACAGGAAGGCGAAGATAAATTGAACGAAATATGCAACTTGGGATTTCCTGCACGAGCCATGCGACCCATTTTATTCTTAAACCATGTATAAGAGACGACGCATGCCTCAATTAGTTTTCAATCTCACGAAGATAATGAAATCTCCGTTATGGCTGTGTGAGTAAAAAAATTGCTTTCCCTTTACATAAGGAGTTTTCGTAGGGAGTAGGAGACGTATTTCTATTCGAAATCCGTTCTCACAGATGGTGTGATGGTAAATACATATACAGTTATTTAAATATGTACTTTCGTTTATTCTGATGAGCCCAAATATTATTGGTTTATTAAGCACTGACGAGGCCCGAAATTATCATAATCTCGTCGATGCAAGATTTTTATTTAATAGAAATAGAAATTTTGTCATATAGAAATGACTGAGTGCACTACTCTCAATGATTAGCTTGTTACATTAAGCCTCGGGTTACAATAACGCGAAGAAATTCAAGATGCGACGCGTGTTCGAGGTCTCGATGTGATCATAAGAGCAGATAGAATACGAGGACAATTTGAAATTGGCATTTTAAATGGTTAACACGATTGTAGTTGTCTCGCTCACGAGGAGCGTGTGAGTGAGAAAGATGACACAATGCAATTGGGTCAACGGCGGCATTCATATTACACTGGTTAATAACCACACTGTTGATTTCGCATTTCCAATCATGTCAAACAAACGAACAAGTCTCCTCCAAAGACGCAAATACACAATCAACAATACAAAATATTATAAACTAGTGGACGCCCGCGGCTTCGCTCGCGTGAAATTAGATATATTAGAAGATTCTTCTTAACGCGTTAACTTTAGCTCCACAAAGGACACTGTCGGAGTTGTGGAAAATTAAGCTTAAATATCATACAGTGCTCAAGTAGTTATGTAAGTCAAAAGTGTCGAGAAAATAAAGATCGTGCCCCCACTTTTTTTGATTTTGATCGAATTGGCATGAGCACTGTCTTCTTGTCCTTAAATTAGAAGACCAGTATTAATAAAAGTAATTCAAATATAATTAATTCAATTTAAAATCTTCCATACCTAATCTAGGGCTTCCGGATCAACATGCGAAGTACCTACCTACATATTTTTGTCGATAATTTAATTACGTGTCGTTATGTCACAAAGTCTCTAAATGTCGATAATCTTAAACGTAAAATGAGATTGCCGACAGGGTAGATGAAGCGAAATATAATTTTTATCGGCGTCTGCAAAGATCTTTCTCTCCTGTCGTCCTGATTAATTCTGGATGTATTTTAGTAGGTAGCCTAGAGCTACTAACCCAAAACGTCTGATGCCTACAGTGAATACTTTATCTCTATTGCCGAACTGGGGTTCCGGGTTCCTACACCATAATATTACATCCGAACGAAGGTGTTTAATCTTCTTGTTTTCGTATCTGTGTGCCACTCAATTAGGCTTACTGCGGGGATGCAAACGTATCTTCCACGTTTTTTAAGTATGAACCTATTTAGTATCTAAGTGGAAGGCCAAGATAGGTGCGGCTACATAATAGTCAATGTCTTGAAATTGCTGGAAATTGGAAACTGGCCGCGGGTGACCACAAGCGCTTAAACCACAGAATATACAGGAAGTTCAATTCGCTAGAACTACGCTACGGTTAAAATCGATTGGTTCTGACGGACAATTGAACAATATTGAATAAACATATGATCGAATTTATCGAGTTAAATTAAAATTGACGCAATAATAAAAGTATAGGAAACATTCGAGAATGTTTTTGAACCCAAGTAGCTGTCTGGTTTTGAGTGTGTGTTGCAATCATGTCATGAAACACCAACCAAGACTTTAATATAAACAACAAATGGCCAATAAGGTAAGTTTTAGTACCTACAATATATTATAGTTATCTAAGTACTAAAACGATTGTTGTATTATTATTGATGAAAAAACATGATAGAGAACGAACCGCCATTGAGACAACACATTGTGATGTCACCGTATTAAGTCATTCTTTAGTAACTACGAGTACATGGAATAAGTCGTTCGTGCAAATTCTATAGTATCACGTATGATTTCCGCGTTATGTATAAGATAGTTTTAATAACGAGTAAATATTTCACGAAACTGATTACCCTAAAAGGAGAAGCTGACTGACTGACTGCCTGACATATCAACGCAGGGCCTAAACTATAAGGGTTAGAAAGTTGAAATTTAGCACAAGGGTTCCTTTTATAACGTAGAGGAGCACTAAGAAAAGATTTTTGAAAATTCATCCCCTAAGGGGATAAAACGGGGGTGCAAAGTTAGTATGAAACTTTGTCGTTTTTGAAGTCAAGTGGCAGCCCGAACGCGGGCAGACGTCGTTAATGGGTCTAATTCTACGCGTGCGAAGCTGCGGGCGTCCACTAGTTATAAATAAAATCATGTCTATCATATTATTTTATGAAACATGTCTATCATATTATTTTATGGCATTGGAGTCCATTTATTGCTCCATTTCAGTGAGTTTTATGAACGAATTCGTCATCAAATCGGACTTACGCCGTCTTGACTTAAATCGTGACAGCTATATGAAGCTAGCGAACGAATTAATATTTATAGGAGATTTCGGTGTATGGATATACATACAGGAAAATACATAATTCCCATTCAATGGACTTTACTGTTTTTAGTTTAGTTAACGCAACTTATCATGAACTTAAAGATTGTAAATACTTAAAGCCAAGTAAAATAGCATTAGGGATTCTAAGCTATTGTTAGTAACTAAGTCAAAGTTAAAAATTAAAATTTATATATATGTAAATGGAAAAGTCTATTTGATCTATTTTCAATAGATCAACGTGATTTTTTGCACAGATGTAGTGTAGGCCTGGAGAGTGACATAGGCTACGTTTTATCCCGGAAAATTACACGGTTCATGTGGACTGAACAAAACACTGATATAATTGTTCGATTTTCAATCGATAATTAATTATCAAATCGATTAATGGCTATCTCGGATTATTATTGTCCGGCCTGCGGGTGAAGCTATATACATTTTAATTAGTGGTGATCTTTGATTTAACTTGCCTAAAGGCTATAGGTACTTACTTATTATATTTTAAAACAGGTAGGACGGTAGAGGTAAATCTGGACGTAAAACGATTTAACGCAGGCGGATCCGCGGGGAAAGCGGTAATATTTTCGTAGTGATACTTATGTTCCGTCGTATTACCACCCTTAAACTATCAGAGCAAGAGTAAATACATAGATACTCATATATTAAATACACGAATGAGGAAAATTAATATTGAACGAAGTTATTTGTAACCACGTCAGGTAGCTTCCAGTCTAAGATAAATAAATAGTGTTACGGGCAACATTCATAATAATAATAATATATTCTACTCAGCATACCGAACGATCTGAATCTGGTTTAATGAAACTCACGTGATTTTACGCATGTGTAAACTAACTTACAAGTTTCATGAATTGAAAATCGGTTTGATTTACAAATGTCAGATACGAACACATGCGGAGGATTTTGTAAACAGGTCCGGTATTGTTCATGGTTTAAAACAATGATCAAGAAAATTAATAGCTACAACTGATGAATTTCGCTGCGACCCATAGACGTCCCACTGCTGGGCACGGGCCTCCCCCACAGACACTGATGCGGGAGGTCTAGAGTATACTCCACTACGCTGCTCAAATGCGGATTGGTGGAGACTCAAATGCGGATTGCTGAAGATACTGATGAATTTATTCCTCGTTAAATAGTCTGGCAATACTTTATCCTTGATATTCTGTTCCTTCTTCTTTCTTCTTCATCAAAGTAGGCTGGCGTATTTGTAACGCAAGACGCAGTAAATAAAATATTATGTTGAATGAATATAAGTAACAACTCTTACGGAAGATGAGATTTATTAATACCAAAATAAGTTCATTAATTATGGACTTTATTGCAAAAAAAAAATTAATAAATTAATGAAAAGTAACTACAAATAAATTTCGGTCGATTTCATGATCAATATAGTATTATTTATTATACTTATTAAATAGTGTCTAGCAATGTTCTCCATCCATCAGACTATTAAAGCCGACTGCTGATCTTCGATCGGGTTAAGGCCCAGAAACCTTACGCGGTCCCGTGCCCTGCGGTTGTCCACTGTCTTCTTTGGGTCATCAGTCTACCTATCATCTACTCTGGTTGGACTTGTCCGTATTACGAGTAGTGGCCTCATAGGTTTTGGTCTTGTGAACGACGGGCCCTGCACATTCAATTGATATGCAGGCAAGGTAGTTTCGTTGAAATATCACGTACAATGTCCAGCCAAGTCAATTGTTCAAGTGACCTCTTTCTCGAATTCGCACTCACCCTTCTGGGCTTGTCACAGGTAAACAACTACGATTGGAATGACACAAACAACTGTTTGTGGCTTTCCACGTTTCGTATTCCATTAGAAGTTTTGTAATCATCCAAGTAGCTGTTACCTCGATACAAGATTGCAAGGGTACTAAAACAACACCAGACGCTCCATTGAAACGCCATTACAGTAATTGGTTTATCTTTAAAATACCCGTGATAATACTTGCCGTACAATGTGTTTCCACCTGCCAGTTTAATTCAGTTATTTAGTAGTAAAAAGCAATTACCAAGGTACAGTAAACAATTAAGTTGCAAGACGCACCCACCATACATACGACAGTAATTATAAAATTTTATTATCATAGTATCCTATTCTAAAAATCAGCGAAATAAGCCTACGGAGAAACGAGTTTTCGTTAATTACGTATAGTTGGAACATTTAAAATTAACCAATTTTATTCAGATAATCGGTCAAGTAATTTGACGCGGTTGCTATAACCACGGTCATTATACAAGGAACTTAAGACAGAACGGCATAAATAAATAGATATTTTCTCTGAATAACGCATAAAATGACGCAATAGCTTTATGCATTTCATAGATAAATATTTCTATAAATGGGGCTAAATTAATTCAAGTACAGCCTTGTTAAGGAAGTTCCCGATAAGTATAACGGTTTATAGCTATTTTAAATGTTGGTTTAGCGCCTTTTATTATATAATGCACTACCTACATTAACAATAAAATTGTTTAACTCATAGAACGATCACTTTATACTTTAGTACTTACTATACGTAAACAATATCAAGGGAAGCTCATGATTCTCTAAATAGCTGCATTCTATATTTTCCTAAAATATTTGATGTATTGCATATTATTATCAAGTAATTCGCTAAACTGAGTCAGTGATAAAATCATAGTTTAGTCTTCAGTATGTTAATTAAACAATAACACATAGAGAGTATCCGTAACCGACGATCGAGCATGAAACGATGGATATAATTGACGAAAGTTGTACTCGTATGAATGAACTGTAACGTTTGATGGACGATAGTGTCTGTCTACTCCAATGGGAAACTTGCTTGAGTTTTTGTATGGGAACAAGACTGGTGTGATAAATATGCATACAATCCCGTAAATTGGCTACAAGCAGAAATACTTACATATAGTAATTAAAAAACGATTAACTTAATTCAGTAAAATGTTCAGACAGGCCTATACTCTTTCGAAATCATCGCCTACGCTTCCTTAACTTTAATATCCACTTTGGCATCGGTGCAATTTCTGCTAGACAAAAGGGTAGCTCTGACTTTGAATGAGCAAAAGTAGAAATTTAAGGTATCGTCTTGCGCGAGGCGAGCGGGTTGTCAGGCGTAAGCGCTGATTCGTTCGTCGTGGGTTACTTCCTTCGTCGCTTGGCCTGTGGCACTATCCGAGCGGAGGGTCTACGGGTTGTCCTCTCCACCCGGGCAGTTCTCACGTGCCAGCGCACACGCGGCGTTGTTTTTGTAGACAAAAGCAACTAAAAGTTGGATGCGCCGTTGGGCGCGCCGTTAGCTTAGAACGAGACTCGTACTAACAAGTACTAACTGGACTATTACTAACACCAACTAACAGGACAATCTCTAACAGTTCCCAGTCCTCATACCTACTAACGAACTGACCAACTAATGTTCTAATTAACTCTCTCAACTAACTGGACTAACCATCCCAGTCCCTAATAGAGTCTTGTTCAAAGTCAGTCTCAGTTGCCATGGGCGGCAGCGGATGGGCGGCTCGTTTGCTATTGTATCCATAAAAATAAATAAATAAAATAGCGCTGATTGGTTCGCCAGTCGTAATATGCCCCATGCGTAGCCATATCCCCTCCGAATTTCATTCAGAGCTACATTTTCGTGCCGATGTTTATACAAAGCCATACTGTTACGTACCTCTTGTCCCTCGAGATTGCAAATCTGGCTGTTGAAGCGCATCAGCTTGACCGTCTTGTCGTTGGAGCCGGTGGCGAGCAGGTCTCCCGCGGGGCTCCAAGCGAGGCAGTAGATGCTGCCCTTGTGGTGTTTCGTGCGCTTCAGCAGCACCCTAGGCGCCTTTGGTGCAGATTCCCTGTGTAGACATAACGTAAAATAATATCACGCCGGTATTTTAACGAAGAGGTAGAAAAGGGCAATTAAGTATTTTATTGAGAAATTAAAACAATGTCTCAGTTATACTATATGTTGTACACCATAATTGCATGATCTATTCTAACTATGTATAATAAAACTAAAGACAATTTTTTCTGTACTTTGAATATTTTTCCAAAAATTATGATGCCCTTGGCATTATAACTGAAAAATTTGGACATAAATAAGTGAATTTGGCACTTTTACTCCAAGTTAACATATTGGCTTCTTAAACTCCCGATAAATATTGAAGTTCCCTTGGGATAAAGTATGAAAGATTTTCATTTATAGTCAACAAATAAATTTTATATTTGTAACATACATTCCTTATATAAAATTAATAGAATATACGTGTACAACAGTTATTTTAATATAATTTAATTAAAAAAGAAAAATAATCAAATAAATGAAGGGGAATGAAATTCTGACTAAAATGAAGAGACGTATTTTTTGTCCAACATTTAACAACATAAAACCTATACCTAGAAAATAAGTCCATGAGGAGGATAGACAGGTAATAGGAGAATATCTTATTAGATATTGCGTGATATTTTACGCAAGCAAAGCTGCGGGCGTCTTCTAGTCTTCATAATAAAACACTTTTGTCATTTAAATTATTATAGAAGAAAGTCGTAGTAATTAATAAAGCCGCAAGAAGAAATCATTGTCAATAACAAAAAGCAATAACTACATTTTAATTAACTTAATTTTTATACCACAGATAACTATTACATAAAAAATGACAGTCATTCAAGAAACTATGATTTCCATCTATAAACATCAGCTTTCAATTTAATACAATGAAATATTACGTTACTTGTTTATTTAACATTTTTCTTGAAGGTAAACTACTTCCATTCGCCGAGGAATGCCATACAATAAAATGCAATGACGATTCACCTTTGCGAGCGTAAATGTACAAAGTGAGCTGTAATGGGTGGTATTTCAACTCAATAAGCTACCTACTACTGTTAACACAATTTATCTTAGACTCATGTTTGATACCAGTAAATGTCAGTAAGAACATTAAAAATGGAATGCTACCGATATTTTGCTTTTTCACAATTTTAACTAAAAACAATTTCTTTAATACAAGGCCACCAACTGGAGTGTGTGGACAGCAAGCGATAAGTTTTTGAAGCAGCAATCAAAGCGTGAACCTAAATTAACAAGAATACATCGGGACCTCAACTCTAGCGGCATAATCTTTTACTCCCGTCTATAGTGAGTTACTTAACGTAAATTGTAAATGGCATATGTTGGAAATCAATGGCAACATTGTGCGAGCGGGTGAATCGCGGAAAAAAAAGCCGAAGAAAGGACACCGCCAGCTGCGTATGACACCCGCAAGAAAAATACACTAACCATCATAAAACACACTTTGCTCAGAGCATTAAGGCAAGCGTGAAGGCGCACAGCAGTAATTCCTAAAAGATCCATTGACGTACAATGCCTAACAACAGCGTTTACTAACTTGCTTAATAAAACTAGCACGAAATTTATTACCGAAACATTCATCGCGTTGCTTGTTATACGAGTAAGGTATCTACTTTTTAATAGTTACTTTTGTTGAAGTAGCCGTGAAGGACACTCTTCGTTTCATCACTCATCGGATGACTTTTAGGTGATCGCAGATATAGATAAAGACTATGAAACTGAAACTATAAAAGTGTTATATCACTTTCTTTCGAATTATTATGAATTGAGTTTGAATATACTCGTAGAACTCAAGAATGGCTGGATTCGGCTAATTTTTATAATAAGGTCCAGGGCAGGTTTTAATACTTAAAAAAATCTGCTCATTTATTTCCTCTAAGGCGGAACAAAGTCTAATTCCAAGCGAGCGAAGCTGCGGGCGTCCACACTAGTTATGAATAAAAATCCCCTCTTTGGATATATACCAATTGGTAGATAGATGTAAAGCTAGAATCAATATATTTTGGGCAGTCGTATTTTAGACAGTATGTACATTAAGCAATTTAAATGGCTTTTCAATCCTGTAACAGAGTTCATTCGATTCGCACATCGGTCCGAGGTACATTCCACTACAAAAAGCGTTATATAATAAATGTATCATTCCATCATTTCTCGTCCAGAGAACACGAATGGTTGTAAGGAATTTCCTTTGTCTTCATAATCACCGCACCCTTGTTCCCAATGGACTAAACGTAATTATTCATTTTGAGAACCTACGAGTACCTTAATCAACCATCGTGCGAATGTTACAATGTGATTTTCAATGTTCCAGACGGCTCGGTCGTCGTAACGTGACTAAAGCATATCTAAAGTTACATTATATACTTCTTGCGAACACGATTTGTCGTGATTCGAGTGCAATGTATTTTACAGAGTTCGAAATTATTATAAAACATTAAAAAAGGAGTGGCACCGATTAAGGGAGGCCTATGTCCAGCAGTGGACTTTGAAAGGCTGATGGATGATGATGATGATTAAAAAATCTTTAAAACATCGAAAATACATATAGGGGTTATCTAATCGCTATATCCACAACCCTAACAAAATAGTTAAGAAGTGTCTTCAAAACATAAACTGGTACCTACCTTTTAGACCGGGAGATGGTGACACAATTTTTTAGGTCATTTGTACCAGTATGGCGGTTCCACATGGGTCTAATTAAGTAATGACAAAAAGAAAAATTATGGTCATAGCGCCGGTATCGGTCGAACGTGCCGGAGTTTCGAACGATTTGTTCGACCCAATATTTTGTGTTACCATCTCCCGATCTACTTGACCCATTAAGCAAATCACACGATCACGACATTTCGATACCGTTTTCCTTGTAACCGTTATCGTGTTGCTACGGATACTCTTTCACATTACAATTACCGCGATCGCCGAATCGGTGTTTTGTCAATTGACTTAGTAATGCGAAATTATTTCTTATAATCCACAACCGTTACTAGCAAGTAAGTCGATCGGGTTACGTAATCTTGTTTCGTAAGACATTATTACAAGCGATTCATAACGTCTTTCGGCACCGCTTTCTAGCCGCATAGTTTCAAAGTTTCACCAAACTTAGTTTCACACAACGCGCGAGCGTGGAACACTCAGCGGATATTGAAATTGGCTCCGTGAAGTACTTAAAGCACATTGATCACTTCATGTTCCAAATTTGGCTTCAAGTTGTAATCGAGGCCAACTGTCAAGGTACCCGCCACGTGAAGGAAAATTGTTTCACCTTCATGCATATTATGGGTACCCTTTTTAAAAGCTTTTATTTAACTTCACTCGTATGTATCCATGTATGTCCTGGAATCGTGCAATCAATATTTCACCCACTTCCACTGAAGCTATCGAGCTGAAATTAGGCACACATATTAGGTTCCGATGACAAT
>DWTT01002309.1:0-10239 GCA_018250895.1 Carterocephalus mandan | reverse complement strand
TAACTTAGAAAAGTCATTGATGCGTGCCACTGGGGTTTGAACCCGGACCGCTCGAGTGAGAGGCGAGTTCGATAGCCGCTGGGTCGTCATCGTGGTGTACCTTATGAACTTATTGTAGCATGTGATTTATTACGTCATTGCTTGTAGCGTTTCGCCGCTGCCTTGGTAAAGTGGTGGTGGTTGTCATCGGACTATAGGTTCTTATGACTAATTTGTGTTAATTAAGTTAAACACATCATCCTGGTCTATCATCGAACCGGAAGGAATTAGCTATACGACACATCAAGTCACAGCTGCTCTTACGAAGTTTAATCGTAGTAATGATTATTCTAACTAGTTAATAATTTTCTTTTATGCCATGAACGGTTTTTGACATTATTTTTGTGGTACAACAGCGCTTCTTTCGAACCTGGAAAGTAAAGGTCGGTAGCAAGTATTTGATGTTAAAATATCCGTTATTGATGCACAGTATGAAAGTAAGCTGATGCAAACTTTAAATTACTTAAAGTTACCAACGAGTTCACGAGTAGGTACCATCCGATGGACGGGCTTCCTTATAAGGATCGTCAGCATTTTTCCAAGGGAGAAAGTTTTTGTATGCGCGCCTTAGCTTCGGACATCCCCGGGCTTTTAAATATTTGCATTCCTTTTGCATAGACGGTGCGAACCCGGTTTTCTTTGACGATCCTTCGCATGCCACGGGCGTACTCCGATATTCTGCGCGCTAATTTTATTGAACAGATTTCTCATGATCGTCGTCGCTGAGTTTGCCCGCTCGCTTAAATGAAAAATGTAATACAATAATATAGTAAGTTACGGGTTGTTTGTCACTTTCGACTTTTAGATGATATCTAATATACATTCGGAGTGGTGCTCCAACACTCTGATGGGCCTCTATAGGACGCATTCCCACTCTCTATGCGAATAAGAAAATTGTTTCTATCTTATGTGTTTTAATGGATGATGATGGAACATAATAAGAATCTATTCGATACGCACATAATTAAGTAATCTTTTTCTTGAATTAAGTAAGGAACCATGAGATTCAGCCACCTACCAAATTATATTTGTCAGCTATTTAAAATTGCAGAAAATCAGATAAATAAAGTAAACTTCACTTTTAATGACAAAACAGCGCACAACCCACTCTGTTATTCACCTCAACCTCGAAATAAAATTGTAAGAGCCGAAGCTTATCTGTGGAACCCACACGTTCATGACAATCAAGTGTGTCGTATCGTAGCGTCTATCTAAACAAACTTGTTTTCCACTTACGCTTATCATCGTGACGGGTCAGGGGGAGTAGATGATACCTGTAATGCTCACGTTACCTGAAAATTGAGGGAAGCCTTAACTCAATTAAAATTCAACCTCACAGCGGTATTAGTTTACCTGGTGGCGAGCAACGATACTTTTGGAGCTATAAATTCTTTGTCTGAGACATGTGGACAAGACATAGGTTTCGATGTGATAACAATCGAAATGTACTAATAGTGCTTTGTGAAAGACGAATGACTGATCGAATGTTTAGAAATAGAAAATGATTTGGCACTTTTGTTTGTTTATATGATACATAAATATTTTAATATACTTATATTTTATTTCCATGAATGATAATAAATGTCTAAGGTTATTATTATTGTAGGATTAGCTATTCATCCTATGATTAATAGTTCATTCTATATAAATTTTAACGTTAGTGTTAATAATTGTATAAAATTATCGGTTATGTAGGTATTTAACGAAGTCAATTTAGAATAGGTCTTCTTTTTTAGCAGTTAGCTAGACTTTCGTCACGGGTGCCCAATCTGAATCAATTTATAGAGAAATAAATGATTTGATTTTGACTTTATTCCTTTGATTATTTAGATATATATTTTAAATTAGCTATATTTCTTCTTAGATGAAGCGACAACCTAAAATCGGACACGCATTGTCCCTTCCTTATTTGTGACGTCATACTGCGCACCTATTGTGTCCTCTAATTAAATCCCCTTTATACCGAGTTGAAAGTAGGCCTGATTGGATTCAAGGTGTTAATGGCACAGCTGATTGAAATGTTCCGCGAGTGGCTGTTGGAATGATTAATTAATTAATTTAAGGTTGTGGACAGGTATTGTTGGCAGGGATGATCGGGTACCGCTTTTAATATTTGTGGTCTTGGTCTGTGGTGAACCAATACACGAGTACAATATATAGCTTGAGTTATGTATGATTTTTGTTCTAAATCTGTCATTATTAATGAACTGTCATTATTAATGACTAATAATGTCGTGCCTACATGGTTATTTACGTATTCACCTGTTTCAATTTGTAATAACTCCGTTTATAATTCATGTCGACAATCAATAAGCACCCTATTTCTCATCCGATATATGATATACGAGGGCGCCGAGCCGAGACGCCTCCGTCAGTTGTACGGCTGTGGGTCATATTGAAATTTGCGGTTTTCGGCAGTCTTGGTATGCGAGCATGTGCAAACGTGCGCACTTGTGGAAAATTAATCGACTAGCAATGGTAAATAGTATCATGAATATAATGCCGGTCCTAGTGTGTTACAATACAAATACTCTTTATTGTACACCACAATAATACAATAAACAATATAAAGAAACTATAAATTCTATTCTATAAAGAAACAAATGATGACCAGTGGTGGCCAGAAGGCGGTCTTATCGCTACAGTAGCGATTACTTCCAGACAACCTTTGGGTAGAGAGGAAAGTTATATAAATAAAGGAATAGGGAATAGGTGTAGAGAGTAATGGAAATAGGCAAACATTATCTGTAACATATATGGAGTTTAATATACATACATACACAATATATAATGAATATTAACTATAAAGAGATAAACTCAGGACTCGAGTAATGAGCCTTTACTAGTTTTTTTTAAATTTTGAGTTAGCTTAGATTCCAGGCGCAGACCTGTAACAGATATTGTAAAACTTAACGTAATATGTAATGCAGCCACAACAACAACAACAACAACAGTACTATAATTATGTAGGTACAATTAGAGCTTTAGAATTGCAAGCCATATTTTCTGTAACGATAAAGCAAACATCGCGAGATAATTTGCATGCCAATGGAATGTCACGTGAACACTCGTTTTGTGGCTATTATGTATTCTGTTCTATGCATATGTTTAAAATTATCGCTAATTCGAGAAATAAGAACTGAGGCATCTTATTCACGTCATCACATCTTAGTGCACTTGGGAAATTTTGAACCCTTTTATCAATTATATTGCGGAGAAATGATTTAAGTGTTACATTGGGGACAATTTGGAAAAGGTCCATTTGCGTAATGATGTTTTATAACGTTTGCTTGTTAATTACGTAATCTTAGACTATTGAAGCTTTGGTTGTACTAAAATAAACCTTCGTGAAAAGTGGACGTTCAACCACACTTCACCAGTTAAGTTTTAGGACCGTTACACCGCGCAAAAAATTCCAAATACCAAGCTGCAACCGAAAATGTCTACTTCGTACGACCCAATACCCTTTTGCCGACCCGGGGATCAAACCTAGGACCTCAAAATTAGCTGTCACACTTGCAACCACTAGACCGACGAATCGGTTAAATATAACTCTTGGCACAAATGTGCAGAAGATATAGTAACTATATGAAAGAAATGAAAATATGAGAGAAATGAAATCTGTCTTAAGGATGATAACTCGCAAATTTAAATCCATTTCACACACGCTGTTACATCGATTACAAAAGTATCTTTTTTTGAGAATTCACCACAATCACAAACCTCTACGGAAAATTATTTGCACTCCGTCTATATGCTCCTATTTGCCAAAGAGTACATTCGGAACTCAGGGCCCGCCCATTGTCAGCCACATTCCAAACAATTTGTGAACGATGACATCCTTCCCGTCTGAATAGGACAATGAGTTCGATGCGGCACTGTTGACTGTCGTTACCATGTTGTTACTAAACGTTGCATTCATGAGGTACCTCGCACAACTTTGTTGTTGAATAGTTTCCTAAGTACCTTAATATGTACTGAGATAATCGTTCTTCGCATCACCTTTAGCATCTCATCTAAATAACTGATATATTATAGAATGGACATTAAAAACTGTCCTTTGTTTTTTTTTAGTTATTTACATTATAGTTACAACCCATAGACGTTCCGCTCTCAGGCACCGTCTCTCCAACAGCCAGAGCTGCGGGAAGTCTAGAGCACACTGCTCCAATGTGGATTGGTGGAGGGGTTAGTGGCCAACCCAGTATCCAATGTTCACATATATGTTCTCGGACACTTCATAGCTTTTTTACATTCTATTCACTCGTAATTCCTTATTAAGTTATATTGCCTTACTGAGTCTTACTTAGTTAACAGGTCTTATTGACCTTACATTGTTTCATTAAAGTGGTTATTTTAATGATGTAAAACTTCACAATCACGGGATTTATTTATGATACAAAGACCGGAACAGGCCCCAATAAAAAAACAATTATTGAATAGTAGAAACATTAGGTCCTTGGTGGTCGGCTGATATGAAGACATTCATGGAAGTCTTGTCCACCAGACTCATTTCCGTCTCAGGTGACCGGAGGGCTGGCAGCTTTTTCGCCCAAAAAATTAGCCTCGCTATACAGCGGGGCAACGCTGCCAGCGTTCTGGGTACAATGCCACAAGGCCTGTTTTCTGGATGACATATTTATTTTGTAATTATTTCTTTTTAAATAATTCTTTGTTTTAGTTTAAGGTTTTATTATTGAATTTAAAATTGTCTTGTCATGTGACTTTTTAGATTGCGCGCCTGTCATTTGGTTTTTCACAGTGGCGTTCTTTTAAAAATTGTGTAATTAATTTAACTCGAGAACATTTTCACTCAAAGTGACAGGTGACGAAACCTGGGTGTACTTCTTTGAACTGCAAAGAAAAAGCCAGTTGGCAGAATGGATCATTACTTTTGAATATTTGCTGAAGTTAAGAAAAGTCGAAGCATTCGAAAGAAAATGGTTGCTTCTTTTGTCGTCAAATCAGGACAATTCACAAGTGTCGAATGAAAACCAAAGGTCAGTGACAGCAGATTGGTACAGCACCACTTTCTTGCCCAGAGTCTTAGAAAAAAAACCTAGAAAAGCGCCCTCGAAACAGTCGTCCTTCGACACGATAACGCGTCCTCACATTCCGCTAAGGTAACGGAAGCGTATTTGAAGGCTTCATACGTAGTAACTGATGACCCATCCGCCATACAGCCCAGATCTAGCACCTTGCGACTTCTTTTGTTTCCAAAAATTAAAGACAAACTTAGAGGCACACGTTGTAAGAGCCCTGAATCGGCGTTGAGTGCATTCTCTACGAAGCCATTAAAGATTCCCTAAATGAAAAGTGGTCCATCTGCTTATTATATTGGTTCCAATTAATGCAAAAAACACTAAATATATCATAAGTCTAATATCAGGTCGTATTTATCAGAATCCAGATACTTTCAGTATAACCTAAGTATAAAAAATATAAAGTAAAATATGGCCATAAATTTTCCGACGCTGCGTAAGACGAAATGCTTATCAGCCATATTTATGCCAGCCTTCTATCAGCTACGTGATCGTATAACTACAGAAACAATGCGTGTTTGTGCTAAATAATATTTTATTCAGCCTCATCTCAGCTCAAGCAATGTATTTCTTTCTCTAACTGAACGTGTTTCTGATACACAATGGCTCGTAATCACTAATATGTTTTTCTTGTAAGAATTCTTGGCTGGATCCTGCGTCAAACGGCCATCGATTTCCTTGTCCTGGCTTCATTCCAGTGTTTCTTTTCTCTGCTTAATTTATTTGTGAGTTATGCTCTATTCCATAAAAGTCGGAGCTGTTGCGTAACAAAAAATAGTATTACGTAACCTCGTCGCTCCTAGTTGGCAAGCAACTGGCAATCAACTGAGAATTTTCGTGAACAAATAGTCAGCGTAATCAATTATTCTATTTTGGTCAAATCATAAATTTATGAATTCGGGAAATTTCCATCGGACAATTTCTATTCTTATTTCAGTTAGCTCAAGTATCATTTGAATAACAGTATCTTCGTCGTAATAATTACCCGTGTTAAAAAAGTCCAATCAGTTTGTCATGATTGTATTCGATAATATAATGAATTTAGTCTCATCCATGCATTTCTATAACTTTGTGTCGACAATGGCCTGAAGTATCTTTGCCGTATTACAGTGTGTTTCAACCGGCTGTTTTTTTCCGAAACTAGAACTTGTGAGTACTAACAGCGTTTTATATAAACAAATGAAATTAACCCAAGCTCCATACGTTGCCCGAAACCAATACCTTAGGTATTATTGGCACTGGCTGTCAAGCACCTTCGTTGACAAAAAAACTTTAAAATTTGTTCCAGGTTTCTTAAATCGGATCAAATATATAGGATCAATATCATCTTGTTAAAATTCTAGTCGAGTGTCCGCCTCTTTTCAAGAAAATAAGTTATTTTACTTGTAGTAAGATAGATGGAAGGTCGTCTATAAAATCGGCAATCTAAAATAGAGAAAGGTAGTGTTTGTTTACGAAGGGGCAAAAGTTTGGAAAGGTGCGGTCAAGCCATAGCTCCCTGGGGAATGCAGTCCATGAAAAGTTGAGTTTTGTTATCTTTTTTCTATCATCTGTTTGTTTTGTTTTGATTTTTCTGTAAATTCATGATTGATCGGTCTCAAATCGGGTGCGTTCAATCAGAATACACTACTGTTTAGTTGACTTATACTAATAGTAGCTTTAATTAATACGAACACATTTTCTTAACCTCATGTCTACCAAGTAAATAATAGGACGTAACACCGAGGTCTCTTCTACTGTGAAATTATAAGGAACTCCAATTAAACGACGACAGTTGAAAAAATATCTGGTTACAACCTCAAGTGGTTTTTCGCATTCTACAAGGTACATCTCTTTGCCTCGAATTTTTAGCGTCAGATACTTATCGGCGTACGGCATGAGACATCGCATGTTGCTGTTCGTGTGAATGCTTATTTATTAAATATGCACGTATGGTCAGTCCCAAATATTTTGCAGGCACATTTTGTTGCGTAAATCGCTAATATACATATTCTTAAGTTAAAATTTATCTTCAGCACTAGGTCGTCTTTAAATCACCGGTCCTCAAATCAAGCAACCAAACACTTTCGATATCCGATGTATCACCCTTTTAAGAGTTGTTCCTACTGGTTTGTTAGGCGTAGGCCTCCCCTGAATAGAGTTAGACATGTATACATATTATCTGCACTTCGCCAGTATGGGATGGGATGGGGATTTCTTAGGTTAAAGATTTAGCTACCCATTTCCTGCAATTAAAACTTTAAAAATGTCATTTGACTAACTGGGTTTTATTGTGTTTAATCAAATTGAATCATCAAATCAATTCTTAAATAAAGTTTATATATGGATTACGAAGCAAGTTTTGTTTCCAAAATACAAACATTTTTGCCTTACAGTATAACTACTTGAATTTGTGACAGTTTGGTTACCTCCATTTTATACTCACCCTTGGTCAATGTATGAATTCGTTTATCTTCAATTTTTGAATAGTAAATATACACTTTTCTTCTTATTAATCGGTGCGTATTACTTATTAATATTCGCTCTTAAAAAGTTTTAAGTAATTACTATCGATGTAGGCATAATATATACTTTAAGGGTCTTCAAATTTTATCGCATCCTACCTCTCACGGCTGAAGTGCCGACCGCAAAGAGATTTTCTTAAAAGATCCGAGTACGGAGAGACGACAGTTGGTTTTTAATTACGTCTTTACATCATCTTTAAGCTACACGAGACAAAAATTATAACTCCGATGAACAAGCCTCTTAACAGAAAGAGTCATTTTAAATGGGGCGTAAAATAAAGAGAGTTACTACGAGTATAAGGCGTGCACTTTGAAGATAACGTGAAGGATGCTTTAGATGTAGCGGTACTTTTGTACCGAGTTACACACATTAATGGGTACAGCTCATAAGTGGTTCAGGGTAGGCCACTGCTATCCTCATTATACGCTATGGCAATGACCGGCAGAGTGTCAAATTTAATCAGTCACCGATTAAAATTATTCCACTTGATAGTAAACTAACTATATCATTCAGTTATGGCTTTCGATGTCATTACTAAGATGGGGACATGACGATAAACAGGCCATTGGTCGGAGGAACCACTTGATCTGTGAAAAACACAGAGACAGAGTTTTTTAGTGTTGTTTATATAAAACTTTTGTTGATCATATTAAGGTGATGATAGAACTCAAACTAGAATGAAAAGCTTGACTGTCTTGCGTCTTGAGACAATAATCGTGGTGAATATTAATGAAAGTATCCAATACAACTCTGGAGGGGAAATTAAAATTAATATTACGATTCGATCTGCTCAATAGTTTCTTAAAACATATTGTTTAGAAGGGTACGATATGGTACTTACGAAAATTTGCTCTTTTGTGTTCCTGTCCACTAACTGTTCGATGATAGAATGCTGATGATGCTGCTACTCGGATATTGGCAGTTAGTAAATTGTTTATCCCTCTACAACTACGGGACGTGATTTACCACTCAATTCCATTTAAATTGCACGTTGCCAGAATTTGTTGCCCGACAATATCCGGTCGGTGACTGTCCGCGTGTTTTGTACGAGTATTTGCACTACGAAAATGTACGGTAAATAGTTATCTATGTAATGTAAACCGGTCCTTGTATATGTTACAGTATTCTCCGCACTAGATATGAAGGTCCTCTGATGGACATGGACTTCCGATATAACAGGAGAGTCAATTGATGTTCTTATGTCATAGGATAATTTAAATAGTCAAATGTGTATTGTTGAGACTATTAATAACGCTTATTTTCTTATAAGCTTGTTAAAAGTCTCGCGTCGATTCAATGTAATCGACAGTGACACTGGGTTGGCCACTAACCCCTCGACCAATCCGCATTTTAGCAGCGTGGTGGATTACGCTCTGGACCTTCCGCAGATTTGTCTGTGGGGAGACCCGTGCCCAGCAGTGGGACGTCTATGGGTTGCAGCTTACCTTAGTTGATAAAAAACAATTTTCTCGAATACGCTAACATCGACGTTTACTCATTCACTTAGACTTGTAAGAACTTCCAAAAATAATGGTATTTTCCCTTTTGTTTTCAGGTAAACAAGTGTCTCATTATTCACTGCCCACTATCAGCAGGATGCAAGGAGCTCGTGGAAAGTGGGTAAGCAGGTTTAGTTTATGAAGAAACCACACAGACTGGAAGTATTATTGGACGCTGCTTCTATTCTGTCTACGGGAATGATATCAAACAGATATCTTTGTGATGATGGTAACTACATACATTCTTACCATTCTTCAATATTGTTAAGATGCTAACATATTAGTCCGTGGACAGCCTTATTATTTTCGGAAGGTATTTCATGACCATCTAGGGCCTCCAATGTGTGATTAAACTAAGTTTTATCGCTACCGTATGATCGGAATGCTAAGGCTTTTGTTGGAATGCTAATGCTAATTAATTACGCGCCAACGGCAGCAAATAAAATTTTAACTAACAAACATTGATTATGATTTTGATATGTTTATTATTAAGCTATATTTAATCTATAAACGAAATCAAGATTATGAACTTAATAACCCAAACAAAAAATAGCTTTATATAAAAATAGCATTATATTTTTTGCAAATTGCAGTCCTCGACCGTCGCATCAGCACGACTGCATTGTAAAGCGAACTGCATGCGCATACATGCCGTTCATTCTACATTACTGCATGTATGACCGTATACAAAAAGATCTCGCAGAAACCTGGAAGCTAAGCTTTTTACGAGTACAGCGCGCCGCCTGTTATGCAACGCAGCCTCGACACATGCGTGTGTTGACTACGGAATTAGTTAGATTTGCTAGACTGATTGTATTTTTTATAATGCTGGTACCTACGAGTATGTATTTCGCAGCAGCTGTGGAAGAGCGGTTTGCGTTTTCTATCTTACATATCAGTAAATGGAAACTTTTTTCACGGGAGTCTTAGTATTCTTCAGATTCCCAAGCTACATTTACATGCAATACAGTTGCATATAGGTAATTACAATTGAATGTCACGAGTCCCTGACGCCAAAACTTTATATTTATTTTACCACAAAACTATGGCAACAGAAGCGCAGCATAAACGCTGCTGGTTCAGATTCAGATTCAGATTCAGATTCATTTATTTTTCATTACATGGTATTTTGTATACGCTTAATGAACGTCATA
>DWTT01002308.1:0-10244 GCA_018250895.1 Carterocephalus mandan | reverse complement strand
TATAAAATCATTGAATAAAATTATCCCTGGTATAGTTACGCGCGTGTAAATCTATGTTTGGTCGAATCCGCCCTTAAGAAATTAAATTTCATCCGATATTATGGTGAAGGAAAAACTCGTGAGGTAAAATGTTCTCTATCTCTATAGTACGAGTATCTCAAAATGTTCTTGAAGGCATGTGAATTCTGCCAATCCGCACTTGGTCAGCGTGGTGGACTACACCCTTCCCATTCCGAGAGATTACCCTACCCAATTAGTAGTGGTTATGGTTCGAACGGTGAATGTTGATAAAGCAATGCTTCCATAAACTAATAGCTTGAAATAATAATTTTCAAAAGCAATTTTCTGTTCCGAAGAAAACTGCTTGAATTTAATGAAAATGTAAAACACGTCATGAAGGGTTGTCTGATTAAGATATATGCACTTGTAAAATTGCCAACATTGAATGAAAATCTTGCCAAATATGGTGCATTATGAATGTTTATCGTGGCTCGTAGTTTATGTAATAACGGAGACGAAGAGCGAAGTAATGTTTTAACGTAAAGCGATGACACTTCTCCAAGCATTACGAAATGTATGTAAATGTCATAAATGTAACCTGCAGTACCTACTATAGCCTGCAAAGTACCTATCTTCGACCAAGCCAACTAGACGAACGGGTGGAATTAGGCCTCACCGCTCGCATCCCGCTGCATGTCACCGCGTTCTTAGTCAAAGCTAGTTCAGTTCAGTATTCAAATCCATGCGGCACGCACCAATGACTTATTTATGCTCTAAAACTACTGTATCGGTGGAGAAACCCTACGTAGCTGAGATTTCTCTGTACAGTTCTCGAAGTTATGTGAACTTCGAGAACTGTACAGAGCCCACACCCATTTGGGTAGCGTGGTGGACTATTGACCTTCCTATTCTGACAGGACAGTCTAGTGGAATGGCGCAGCAATGACTCGCAACACTTAGGCTGAGCGCACGAAACTGCGGCGGCGGTAGCGGTGCGGCGCAAAGCAGTGATGTATTACAACAGTATGGGATGCTATTGCAACGCGCACGAAACGGACGGGAGCGGTGCGATCTGTCTTATCGCCCGGCGCTCCGCCTAAGTAAGTACTAACAAAGGCTAAAAGAAAGTCATGTAATACTTACAAATTTAATTATGGCCACTCGAATTAAAGTATTCAAAAATATCAAAATTCGAATAAAATAAATTGATGTGAAATTCGCTGTGATTTGATTCTGTAATTCACTAAGCGCTGGCCTTTCGTTGTAGTCTCGTTTATATCGCTTTAAATTGTCGCCTCCCAACAATAGAGATTAAGAGATACTGTTGTGTTGTCACCAACAATGGCCTTAATGGCCCCGAACGTTGGACGGTTATTATGTTAAAACACACGGGAAATTAATAAGGAATACGAAATTCATTTTATTTACGGTCGTTACGTTAAATAATACGTTTTAATATGGTGTTATTCTTTATTTGGGGACTTTTATTGAACAATACCTGTGCTGGGCGCCGTTACTTTATTAATTTTACCCGACTGCGCGACGCAAAGAAGGGTATCGTGTTTATTAGTCTATGTATGTATCTTAGTTTCGTTAGGCGTTCTAGAGTCCAATCGCGTAAGGCGATTTTGATGATTCTTACGTCAAACGATTCGTCTTAACCATGCGAGTGTCACTAAAGACATGGCAGTAACCTATGGCAGTAACCAAGATTCACCACAGCGACAATCAGACGCCGTAGTGTCAAAATGAAAACATTTATAAAGAACATAATCTATACTTCTATACTAATATTATAAAGAGTAAACATTTATTTGTAATGTTTTCACACAAAAATTACTGGACCGATTTCATAAATTCTTTCTTCTGTGCAACTTTTGCTTAGTTTCCTGTCAATACGCTACGTAATCTCACAGATTCATATACAAACGAATGTGCCATTTTGTGAACACTGAATACCTACTATGACTAACTACACACATATCCACATATTTATTCGTCTATAACTCAATCATTAAGATTGGCTCGTAACCAACTAATTTAACATAAAAGTTTATCTTTGCACACTCGATGGTTAACATTAAGTAGGTACAGATAGAAAATCACTATCAGATTATAAGTAGATACTTTTGGTACCATGCACCACTTTTGTGTCATACAAAGAGTGAAGAAAATAGTTGTGTCTACAATACGGTCGAGCATTACCAATTGGTAACAAGTGCCTTATATAATACAAAACCTTTCCACGCATAGGTACTGTCGATCCATTTAATTAAAGACCCATCATTTTTCGATTATGCCAGACGCTCCAATTTAAACTGCCTAATAATCTATTTCCAACTCCGCTCTCCTTATTGCAACCATTTAGCCAAGGAACAACTCGTAGCGTTTATTTGGATTTCAAATTAGGAACACCTGTTGAACGTGCTCCGTTTCGCCCCGCTGATAATTTGTTTATTTAATGTAAATTGCATCGCTTGCTTGAACGTTGTGTGTTACCTACCGAGGTACGGAACGGAATGAAGAGCTTCACGAGGGTTCATATTGTTTCATTTCTCCGACGCTGCAGATGTCACAAAGTATGTACTGATTTGACAGGCCCCTTGGCGCAATCGGTATTAACTCTGCCTGTTACGCCAGGGGTCGTGGGTTCGAATCCCACGCAGGACAAACATTCGTGTGACGAACACTTTGTTCTGTATTTTGTTGATGTTAATAATTATTTACGTGTTTAAAAATATCTATGTATGTACCTACATCAGTCTCTGACACCCATATTACGGTTTCTTCCTAGTTTGGGGTCACATGACAGTGTGTGAAAATGTCCATGATTTTTATTTATTTACTATATTTCTATAAGTACTATATTTATTGTTTTTATGGACTATACTGTACTATACTGTATCAATTTCCTCACAATATTTACCAAAAAATACAATTAATTCACGATATTAAAATAAAAAAATGCAAGTATAAAATTATAAGCATTTAACTATAGTAAACGTATAAAATGAGTGAGCTTTAGGGTTTAATTATTAGATACTAAAATCAAGATTATCTTTATGCACATAATTTTAATTGCCCTGAAAGCATAAATATTTCAAAGGTAAAACCATATTTCACTTAAATTTCAAGCCTAAACCTAGATTTAATTCCGCAAAACCTCTCATTTTATCCTCCGTCCTAATTTATGAACCTTAATGAAGCTTAATTAACAGAATGAATAATAGCCTCAAATCGAAACGTTTTCAATACACTGAAAATGGGTTTAAAACTACGAGTAAATGTATCACAAATTATTTTCAGGTAATAGAGCTGTTCTGTAGAAAATTTGTTAGGTATTTTACTCTTTTAACCCCTCCACAAAATAGCAGCTGACCTTATTGGTTTAGATTTCTTGAATGAGTTTTACTGTTAGTGGCAAACAGTGCATGAGTTCTTTCGTGCTTTGAAGGGCAAGTCAAGCCCTGTTGAAAATTGTTAAGCCTTGGCCACTAAACACTTGGCCGTCCAACAAGCCGCATTGGAGCATCGTGGTGGGTATGCTCTAGACATCCCGCAGTTGTGGCTGTGGGAAGTTCCGTGCCCAATAGTTGGACGTCTGTGGGTCGTACAGAAAGTAAGAACGTAAAGTTTTCTTCAGGTGTTATCAGGAAATAACTGGGACCGACGGTCTAACGTGCCCTCCGAAGCACGTTAACGGCCACTAGCGGTCACCTATTCACAAACCGCGCCCATCGTTGTCTATCTCGGTCGTTCAAATTACTATCGACGCGAGCCGTTGGGGCACAGACTACGGACGCATCATCTTACCATTCCATACCAAACATACTGTTACTTTCAAACGAATATATTTTTGTGAGGGTATTTAATTGTTTTAAAAATTTCATCACCTCATGATTTTATTCGCCTTCACTGCCTGCGTAGTGTGTATTTTTATACCAATAAAAGGGGAGTTCTCCCTACCATAGTTCTGACGCAATACGATCTCTTCGGGACAGTAATGGGTCGTGGCTTGAACCCTATACTGACGAATGGGTATAAAGATCAATCAACGTTTGGAGACAGATGGTGTCTTAATGTTTCACGAGCAGCGAGTGAGCATTTTGATACGAGCAATCTTTCCGCCTCTATACAACCTCGGCTAGATCTAGTACATAATTACTGGCTGCATTTATTTATTTATTTACACTGCCGTTTACGATAGGATTGTAATCCTGCAAATTGAACTTAGTGAATACTTTGCAATGTCTTAATCCAAACAGATATAATTTATCGTAAGAGAAACACTACGTAGTGTGAAAAATTCACTAAGTACTCGTATTCATACAGCCAAGTGCAGGCAGATACTACTTGTGAATTCAACGCGAGACCACGGGCCGTGCCAAGCTCCAACTTCTGGGAACTGTTGGCTCCCGGCTCAGTTAATTCGTGGTGTTCCACCTTTCACTGGTTCTTTGAACTGGCTCAACAATAACTTGGAGATAAGACTGTGATTTTGCGACAAAATTAATTCTATGAACGATCCATTTATTCAACACTAGTGGACGCCCGCAGCTTCGCTCGCGTGGAATTAGACATAACAATAGTTTCGTTTACACCTAGTAATATTGTATAGCCTATGTCACTCAGTGAAGATGCAGCTTTCTAATGGTGAAATAATTTTTGAAATCGGTCCAGTAGTTTTTGTGTGAAAACATTACAAACAAATATTTCCTCTTTATAATATTAGTATAGAAGTATAGATTTTTAGTACCTACAGCTAAATTGTGCTGAGACATGCAAATAATAAAATTATCTCTGTAAATGGCGAGGCCTTAAGAATTATCTACCGGTTAACCATTCGTCTTTTCAGTACAACCCTTACTTTGTCCCACAGTTTGGTATTTACCTCCTATTGGAATAGGAGACTAATTTATGGCTAACCAGACTATTTTTATTTTTTGAATATTATATAGCGAACGGAATGTACTACCAGTCTATCACCCATGACAACTTTGACAGACGAATAAAGGGACTGAGATGATTAGTCCAGTAGACGAAATTAATGTTAACATTAGTTGTTCAGTTCGCTTGTAGTTATGAAGTTTATAGGAGCAAGCACTGTCAGTGATAATGAAATTAGTCGCGTTAGTTAATGTTTGGAATACTCCAGTACAACCCATGGACCTCCCGCCGTTAGGCACGGGTCAACTACCACCATAGATTTATTACAATGGTTTCAAACCATCCGATAGTCATCGACAAGGCTTGGCGATTGTTATAACCATTGAAAACCACCGGAACCGACGGCTTAGCGTGCCCTCCGAACACCCACCCCCACAAACCGACCGCGCCCATCGTTGCTTAACTCAGTCGATCACATACGATCAACGTGAGCCATTGGGCTATGAACCCTACACAAACCCTCTGTACAGACTAATGTTTTTTGTAATCACTTCAGCCGGAATGTTTTCAGTGAGAAACTAGTGTAATATAGGTATACTGCAGGTACTCGTACCGCCAGGCGATGTTATAACGAGCTTCCGTGAGAAGTTGAAAATAACTTCAAAACTTAACTATCGGGTTAATAAACACGTAGAGTTATGACCAAATCAACTTCGTTATAAGTTCCAAGCCTTGTTCAATTTAAAAATTCTGGGATGCAGAATTTACTGGAGTTGGTTAGTACCAATTACAACGTTATATAAAACAAATAAAATGTCTAACTTATTACTAAACTACGTATTTGGTCGGCATAAGCCTCGTAGAGCTCACATTATCGACCGATCGATAGTGTTAAGCCGTCCAGGTCTCTGGATGGCCCACCATCACAGGTGGGCCGCCATACACGATAGGATTTTCACGATGGTTTAAACTGCAGTCATAACTGACAGCAGACCAGTTGTCATAAAACTATTCAGTTATAGACGAAGGTACAGCTACTTTCACCTACTAAACAGGCTGTACTGAAAATCAGTGTTGCGGTGTTATCTCGGAACTGGGCTGAGTACAGACCCATTTGCTATTTTTTTTTAGCAAATAAGTTCTTTCTTTCTTTCTACAATGCAATGCCTTATGGCATTTTCTACCAGTCTACTACTAGGTGGAAAAAAATATTAAAATTTAACAGATTACAATTAACTTAATTATGTATAATACATACGAAATTAAATATGTATATATATTTACTAGCTGACCCCACAAACGTTGTTCTGCCATATGAAATGAACGACGGTTAAAAATAAAAATACTAAAATAGTGTTTAAAAAACATTTTCCATTGGCCCAAATTGTGAATCTAAACCATCCTCGAATCCCCTTGAACACACATAAAAAATTTCATCAACATCTATCCAGCCGTTTAGACGGAGTTCACTGTCATACACACGTAAACAAGAAATATATATATTAAGACATATATAAATATGCATACATACAATGCGTATAAACACATACATTAATTTTAATGTGTGCCAAATTTCAAAACAAATTAAATAAATAAATACATATTACAATTTATCATAATATGTTACACCACTCGGTTATGTTTGCGCGCATGCATAACCAAGCTTGTACGGCGCCCGGCGTGCTTGTATGTACAGCTCTGTTGAACAAGTTCTAAGCTAGGAACAGCTTCTATAATCGTCATTCTTTATTGGTATACCGTGCACAGTAGTGTGCTATCCTATCCTACTCATATTGTCACGTGCCTCCCTCTATCTGTCTTTAATTAAGAGTTTTTAGTAAAACTGTGCATGCCAACCCTAACGTGTTTGAGTTCTATGAAACTGGGTAATACCTGTCAGGTATGCATGCAAGATTAAAACTATAATGCAAACCCTAACTTGTGTAGCGACCATTAGTAGAAAAATTTTTTGAGCGGTAGTTTTCACTCGATAACAGTCGTTTAGCCTTGTCGAATCAGGCGACCTCATATCTTCCAGTTGGCCCCAATCTCTCCGTCAATCTACACTAGTGGAGTACTCGTACATATGCGTTCAAGGTGTGATGGAACTGTGCAAGTCATCTTGCGACAGTACCCTGGAATACTAACAGCATCCAGGACACAAAGTTGTTGTTTCCTAACTTTGTCGTTACTTTATCTTAGGCACGTGAACAAGATGGTACATTTAGCGGCACGATAGTTTAGCTCTGTTCTTAAGTGCGCATAAGTCGAATTTGATGAAATTGATTCGCCGGCCGTAATAGGACTGCTTCAGTAAGGAATAAATCTCTCAAATTATAAATTGTACAACTCTATCACACTGTAATAAATACAGAGACAATGACAGCTTGATTTCAATCACTTAATATAATAACAAAGACGAATGCAATTACATATCGTATCGAAATGCAATAGAAGCGAAAGTGCTTTGCTAGTAAAAGTGGATTGTGTCATGCGGTATGATGCGTTCGGTTGCAGCGTGGGAACGGGTTTATGCGACATTGCACAATTCTTGCGTCCTAGTTGCCATAGAACCGTTAGTAAATAGAAGTGACAAGCAGGAAAGTAAACTGTTTTTATGGATACAACATAGTAAACGAGTATGCTGCCAACCATGACAATTGTGTCAAACTTTGAATTAAGTTTATTTATTTTACTTTATTTAACCACATTATATTACTTAAAAAATATATACAAATATAGAGCTTAATGCATTATGCATAATGCATTCACTACCACCTAACCATTGGGCTAACCAGAAACACACGAATTGCGTTTAATTTAAAAAAAAAATGTATATAATATAGCCAATAGAATAGCTATCTAATAGCATGTTATAAGCATATTTGAACTGATGAATTTTTTTTGAATTTTGAAGGACGATTCCTGTTTTCCTTCTTTTCCTCTTAAACCCACTGTTATGTAAACAACCGTGCATTATATTTGCAGCCTAAAATATATTAAAGATTATATAATTTTCCATAGGAATACATTTTATTTTATTTAAATAATTAATATTGATTTCCATCGCGTCGTACACACAACCAGTGTGTAAACGATACAACGAGTGTGTCCATGCCACAAAACCTACTATAGCATATTACACCAATGTAGAATTGTAGACCAATGACTTTGAGAGAGATTGATATGAGATTAGCTGACAGGAATATCATTCATTAGTCCTAAGCTATGATGGCGTAACCTATGAGCTGAGTGTATCAATTTCCACCCACTCCGGAGAATGGTCGCGACAGCAGACCGTGAAGAAAGACCACGAGTTGAATTCAAGTGGGTGGAATTTTAATCCTCTGTGCGTTGGTAGAAGTAAATGTACAAAGTCACCGTCCGTCCAGATGTAAATTAGCAAAGGTTTAATTTCAATTTAGCTTTACATTTTTTCCTACAGTCAGTCTCGGACATAAATAATGCATGGCATAATTACGATGCGGTATAAGTCGCGTGTGTGAGAGCCCTAACCAACATGAACACAACTGCAAATGACTCAATTAATTTTCCACTCTAGCGCCTCGAAACAAGATTTAAATTTTAATGTCTGCGCATGTTGTGACGTAGTGTTGTACGCCTTACGACATCATTATTTCGCAATCAATTTTAAAATGCAATTTTCAGATTAAATTTTATTTCTAACTTAGTTTAATGATACAGTTATGATTGTGATATTAGGGATATTGATTTCTCGATAAATTGAGTGAAAGTTTATCGTATGTTTTGTTACTTACCTGAATGCTGTTACTGATTTTGCGTTTAAAAATAAAATTCACAAATCGAAACTATGAGCAAACAGTTCTACGAGTAGAACAGCAGCTACCATTGTTTATATAAAATATACAGGTACATGATTTAAATATAATTTAATTAATATCTATTACACTAATACTATAAAGTTTGTGAGTGTGTGTTTGTATGTTTGTTACTTATGAAATAATTTCCTGTCTGTCTGTCTATATGTGCACGCATCACGTTAAAACTCGTGGACGGAATAACTGAAACTTAGCAAAGATAGCTCTTACTCTGGATTAACATTAAGACTTCTTTATGTTGCGGAAAATAAAGAGGTTCCCTTGGGCATTAAGTATTCTGTGCCTTGGGCTACGGTATGAAAGTTTTTATGGTTTTTTTTTAATTCAACCGATTCAATTGAAACTTATGATAAACGTTTATTATTTAAAATAAGCCATTTATTGTTTTAATTGTCAGTTTTTCTAAGTTTTGTAAAAAGTTAAATAAATGCAGATATTTTCACATATTCAAGGTACGCTCCTGCATGAAAGTATTTTTGACCTAGAATTATGAATATACTCTTAGATAGGTACGGAATACATGAATAATATAATATTATATGATTTAGAGATCATATAATATTGCACACCTATCTATATAAATTCAGCGATTATGTATTTTCAGTCAACAAAAACAAACGGGGGATGAAACTTCTGTCTAGTGAAGTTTGACTTCTGCCTGCCAGACCTAAGGACGTTTTTTAAAGGAAGTTTTTATTTTTACATGTCAATTTACTAGGGGTGAAATTAACATAATAGTCATCATCATCACAACCCTTTCTTTGTCCCACTGTTGGTCACAGGTCTCCTCTCAGAATGGGAGGGATTATACCTCAGTCCACCACGCTGGCCAAGTGCGGATTGGCAGACTTCACATGCCTTCGAGAACATTATGATGAACTCTCAGGCATCCAGGTTTCCTCACGATGTGTCCTTCACCATTAGAGCAAGTGACACTTAATTTCATAAATCGCACATAACTTAGAAAAGTCATTGGTGCGTGGCGTGGCGCTTGGGTATGAACCCGGACCGCTCGAGTAAGAGGCGAATTCGATCGTCACTGTGCTCTCGCAGTTGCTTTTTGTCATAATAACATAGTCAACATACCCTAAAAATAAAATACTAATAAATTACAAAATATTTTGTCCCGATAATACGTGATCGCTTTACGCTGTCAAATGATGATATACCACAGTATGATGAACACTCCATAACTTTATTACAAGTCATTAAATTTTATCGAAGTGGCATTAAAATACATTTAAGTCGTCCATATCGAAAGTCGTCAAATTTATTGCTGTAGGGTGAAGATATGTCTTCAGAGGCGTTGATTAATGTGGGGCCTAGAACTCCGTATCACGTACCTACTCCGGTTTATTAATAGTGTGCAAGACTGTTATACTACACTGTTATTTTATTACTGAACGATTGTGTGTGTCGAAGAGTGTACGCCGTGCCCGCCGCGAGCGCGTTCACTCCTGAAGATGATCATCGTAATAGATCGAAACTAGTCGGCCT